>ML093292.1:0-84833 GCA_003697995.1 Taxidea taxus jeffersonii | reverse complement strand
GAAACTCACTATTGGAACTAGTGCTGTTTTAAGAATTAAAAAGCCAAAGAATATGTGCTATCAACATCAGTAAGCTTTCAGTAACCTTTAAAACTTCAGATATTAAAGTTTCTAGAAATGTTCCATCAGCTATATGTGTGCCAAAAATGATTTAAAATACACACAAGCAAAAATCAACTATGAAGGCTCAATCATGACTAATTCTCAGCTTTATGGGAAGAGGACACAAAGTGAAGGGTGTTTGGCATGGAGTTAATCCATAGCTTCTTACCCATGATCCGAAAGGAGACAGCTATTTAAAATGGACTTGGTTCGTTTATCTTCTGGTTGCAATTACTTCAGTGAAAAATGATTAATTATTTTGAGTGTTCTTTAAGTACAAGTTCATGTATTCTGTCTATTGGGGAGCATGGACCAGTCAGATAGGGTTAGTAAGTGGGAAAGGAGAGAGAAGCTTGAATTTGAGATGAAGTTTTTGGGAAATGAGGGGCACCTGGGTGGCTCATTGGGTTAAGCCTCTGCCTTCGGCTCAGGTCATGATCTCAGGGTCCTGGGATTGAGCCCCGCATTGGGCTCTCTGCTCAGCGGGAGCTCTGCTTCCCTCTCTGCCTGCTGCTCTGCCTACTTGTGGTCTCTCTCTCTCTCTGTCAAAGAAATAAAAATCTTAAAAAAGATATCTTGGTAAATGATACTCATTTTGCTGAGGAGTGACAAAGCTCATTCATGCTTCTTCAGTTTAATTTAATTCATTTCCTGAACTAAAGTCTTCTCCAGTTTTGAAAGTAATTTGCTCCTCTGTCATACAGTTCCATAGATCTCTGGTCTTCCCTTCAAACATTCACGGGACTTCTAATCTGTTCAAATCTCTATCTTCTTTTGTTTGTTTGTTTCTAGATTCTGAATTTCTTGAAGGCAGAGATCATGCTGTCTTGCTATCTGCTATATCCCCAGAGCTGTTTCCAGTGTCTGACACATAGTATGTGTTCATTAAATGTTAAATGAATTAATTAATTATGAATGATTAGGATTAAACAACAATTTTAGTAGATTACTTACGTGAGCTCCATCTTGGATATCTTACTTCATCTTTAAATCTGGCTTTTGCCTTTGTTTGTCTGTCTTTTTATAATGTTAGATTTTTAAGTATATTTTGCAGGCCTAGAGTTGGGAATATTGATAGTAGTTATTCTGCTTTGTTGTATAAATCTTAAGCATAACAAAAACTATTTTTTCAAATGTCTACTTACTCTATAGCAATCACAAACAAGTAGTTATAATAATTAAATAAAATTTATAATACATACAATTTTTACATTTGAATTTTGTCTGTATTATAAATTATTGTCAAAGCTAGCTTTCTAGAACTTGAAACATCTTTCTCATATTCACAGCACTTGCACTGACAGAACAAAAACAATCTTATATAAAGCAAACTCTTCAGGAAATTATAATATATTAAGGTCTTAGTAAGTTCATTGTAAATTCTTTAAAACAGGATTTTAAGCACAGATTTGCAAATCTCTGATTGTATTGAAGAAGAAATAATTTTTTAACAATCCTGGAGAGATTAGCTTAAAAAACATCTTAATTATTTCAGGGGTTTTCCAACATTTTTAAATTTATTCTTAATGCTTCCATAGTAACACCCTGCATGAGTTTACACTAGACTCTTTTCAGGATAGAAACATCTTAGTAATAGAAAATATTCTGGGTTGAGAAATAGAAGAGTTTCACAGTGTTGGCTCTTTGATACATCTTGTTTTTGAGTAACTAACAGCCTTTTACAGATTAAATGCCCGAGATCTCCCTGCTGCCATGGGTGCATGGGATATCTCTCTAGTCCTTGCACTCCACTTCTCAAAAGGGCAATGGGGGTGTTCATGCAGTACCTGGAATAAGTCCCCATGCATACAGAAACACAAACTATTTTCTAGAAGATTTTGCTAGCTGGTATTACAGATCTGCTTCATGAACTGTGTAATACATTTAAGGAGAGATAGAGCAGACACCTAATTTTAATAAATGCTTATTTGCAGGTCAAATGTCAGACAGGTAGTTTGTAGTAGACCTTGGCTTCTGACATATTTACCTGACATTTTTACCAGTCAAAATACTTACAACATTATTATTGTCGGGATTTCCCCTTACTCAAGGCTAGGATATGCATATGTCATAGAGACTATCTCATAGAGACTCCCAGAAGAGTAGCCTTACACCTTGCAACACTCCTGACTTTAGGGAGCAAAACATTTCATATTTGTGGTTTTTTGTTTTGTCTTTTAGCCATCCTGGACCAGCTACAATATAACTAAGAACTCTGAAGTCAGACCTCAAAAACTACAACTGAAGGATAGAGCTTAGAACCAAGAAAATATATTTAGGTCTTCTGTGGCTACTGCTGAATACACTTTCCTACTAGTTTCTGGATCTCTGGAATATACATGGAAGATCATGTTAAATTCAACCCACTGATTTTCCCAAGGCAGCATTTACGTTTTCCCCCACTTTAGTTAACATATACTTTCAGAGTCTCTAGGTGCCCCCAAATTTTATTGAGAAATAATAAATTTAAATAAAATTTTAATTGTGTGGGAAGAAAACTAATTTTTATTAATACTGTGTGCTGGATACTGTATTAGACATGTTCAAATATATTGTTCCTTCTGATGTTTATAGCAACTGTAATATGTGGTAAAGGCACCTTCTCAGGACAAAATGAGGTGCAGAGAGATTTATGACTTTCCTATACAGTTAATAACCTTAGAAAAGTATTCAGTCCTCTTTTATCTTGCTCCAAAAATGCATTTTTCTCCTTATACAACCTTCTTTTATAAGCTCAGAAATTGTGCAGAAGACGTTGATAAGCTCTTGCATGGTTTTACCAAGGATCATAAACAACTGCATTAAATATTTAGGAAATTTCCTAAGCCGTAGCTTTTTAAACATTAGCTGCTAAAAAAGGTTGTGGAAGGGTGCTTGGGTGGCTCGGTCAGTTAAGCATGGGTCTCTTGATGTAGGCTCAGATCATGATCTCAGGGTTGTGGTGTCCGAGCTTTGTGTTGGACTCTATTCAGCGGGGAGTCTGCATGTCCCTCTCCCTCTTCTTCTCTCTCTCTCTCTCTCATAAATAATAAATAAATACAATAATTTAAAAGGAAAAAAAAGAGGGAAAGTTTGTGGAGTCTCTTCTCTGAGGATCTTTGTAACTTAAGTGAAATGGCCCGGCCTTCATGTTTACATTGCCTGATAAGAGGAAGGAATGAGCTTTGAGAATTTTTTTTGAAAAATAATGCTGTGCTTCCCCACCCTTATTCATAGTCTTCTCCTTCGCTTCTTATCACAAGAATCTGTGAGACAGCTGGCCTGATGTGTAGATTACCATTGTGAGACTTTTTCTCTGTACATAAATCGGGTATAGAGGGATAATCTTCACAGCATAGGCTTCACTAGAACAACGCAGCACCTACCTGAGATCAGAATAATTCTTATTCTCAAGTCACTAAAATTTTATTTCATCCTTTTTATTTTTTTATTTTTTGAGAGACTTTATTTATTTATCTGGCAGAGAGAGAGAGAGAGAGATTACTAGTCAGAGAGGCAAGCAGAGAGAGAGGGGGAAGCAGGCTCCCCGCTGAGCAGAGAGCCTGTTTTGGGGCTTGATCCCAGGACCCTGAGGTCATGACTTGAGTCCAAGGCAGAGGCTTAACCCACTGAGCCACCCAGGCACCCTTATTTCATCCTTTTTGATACAATGTATGTCTATATTCTTATTTCAAGGTAACTGAAATCCCTATAGTTATTTTGAGAAGCACCATTTGAGTTTAGCTCATTTCTTTTTTTTAAAAAATATTTTATTTATTTAACACAGAGAGATCGAGATCACAAGTAGGCAGAGAGGCAGGCAGAGGGAGAGGAGGAAGCAGGCTCCCCCAGAGCAGAGAGCCTGATGCGGGGCTCGATCCCAGGACCCTGGGATCATGACCCGAGCCGAAGGCAGAGGCTTTAACCCACTGAGCCACCCAGGTGCCCCATGAGTTTAGCTCATTTCTTAACAGTGACTTCTCAGTTGATAAACTTTTCAGTAATCACATTGAAGTTAAGGTACCTTAATTAAGGTAACAGTCACTAGACTTGTAGCTGAACATAGAGTATTAGTTCAGTCCTGCTTTCTTCACTTAAATGTGAATTCTACACAAAAGCTGCTTTTGAAGGTTGAAATTACATTAGGAAGCTCAGTCAGCAGGTGTCATATTTTAGCCCATTATCCTCTGATTTAATAGTAGTTGTCTGTATTGTGACATGAGACATAACATTTTTAGCAAAATTGGAAACATATTGAATGAACTGAACAAATTTGGTAAGTTGGAGGTGATTATTAGTTTCTCAGACAGGTCTATTCACATACTCAAGAAACTTTGAGAATGAGAAACACTCCTTCCTAGGGGGTATAATAGATTTGATAATGTTCTAGAATTCCATGGCCTGCAGATTAGCAGTCCATAATTTCCAGGCAGTAATGAAGTGATGTACATTTGATATGGCCTATCGTCTGCTAATTAATACCTTGGTACCCTTTCTTTTGCCACTATAGAAAGGCATATCTTATTATGCTCTCATTGGCTCCAGTTCTGACTTCACATATATTTTATGGAGCAAGGACTCTAGCAGTATAAAATGTCATCTTTATTTGAGAAGTATGTTGGCCTTACTTGGTGTATACAAATGATACTATTGGAAACAGTAAAAAAATGTATATTTGCAATGTTTAAAAAATATCAAACCAGTTTACCTTCATATTTACTATTTAATAGTAAAATAGTTGATATTGGCTGAGACAGCCTTAAAAAATTCCCTTCAGCTTGACTAAACTTTAAACAGGTTTCTTTCTGACCCCCCTTTTATTAGAACATTTACTTTAGAAAACTTGCAATTGTAAATTCTTTCTCTGCTCCTTTGAGAAGTAAATCTACAATCCAGAAATGACTTTCTCAAGGACCTGGAATCATCAGGAAAGGTAGTGCCCCTGTCTTCTCTTCTCTGTGGAAAGGTAGAAGCCTAACTCAATAAGAGCCAATCAGTAAACACACATGGCAACATCACGTGTGAACCCTAACATCCTGTAGTACTTTTTCACTGGCTCACCCAGTACTTAAAAACATTTCTTTTGTTTCAGTGAAGTTGCTTTCAGTCTCTCTCTTCTATTGCAATAGTCTCTTTCCTCTATTGCAATGATCTTGAATAAAATCTCCCTTGCTTTTTTAGCTGCTCTGGGGCAGTTTTTCTTTTATAAGGTATATTGCAAATAAAGCCCTTAGGAAGTGTCAGGCATATTTCTAAGTGCCTTCATATGTTAATTAATTTAAATTTATGAAAACCCATGGGGCGCCTGGGTGGCTCAGTGGGTTAAGCCTCTGCCTTCAGCTCAGGTCATGGTTTTAGGGTCCTGGGATTGAACCCCACATTAGGCTCTCTTCTCAGTGGGGAGCCTGTTCCCCCCCACCCCTTCTCTGCCTGCCTCTCTGCTTGCTTGTGATCTCTCTGTCAAATAAATAAAATCTTAAAAAAAAAAAAAAAAGAAAAAGAAAGCCCTGTGAGATGGGCACCATTATCATGATCTGAATTTCATCTCATCACACTGAGGTGAAATAACTCTCTCAAAGAACAGGAGGAAGAAAACAGTGGCAGTTTTTCCCTCACTTACTCTTAGGCCCCAGAGACACTCAGTCCTAAAAGTCCACTTATTCTTTTCCCTTTCAACTAATGCCATGCATGATTTTTTACAGATTGTGTCATTCGTTAATTTGCTCAATATACAGATATTGACATACTGTGTACCAGAGCTGGGAAAAAATATCAGATAAGACAGACATGTTTCTTTATCTCATAGAACTTAGTCAATAAGGGCATGGTGAGGGAAGCAGCGAATCTGAGTGGCTTTTGATAATGTAGTGAATATAATTCTGCAGCATATAGAATGGGAACCAACATATATTTAGTGAGTCTAGCAGATCTTTCCAGGGGAAGTGACCCCTAAACTGAGAACTAAATCAAAGAAGAATAAGATAGGATAAGTATCCTATGCTGAGAAAATGTCATATTCAAAGAAAATATAGCATTCAGTGCCTAGCAGCAGGAGGGAATCAGGGACATAAAAGGAATTAAAACAATAAAGTATTACTAAAACCAAAATTATACATGCAAAGAACTGAGGATTGTGGCAAAGGAGAGAGTACAGATACAGTGGTAAGTGAAGGTATTTTTAGGACAGGAAAGGTAACATTATACATAGTAGGAATTTGGGGCTTGAATATTAGAGTAGGAGGGAGCAATTCAAACAATTTTATGCAGGGAAATCAAGACAGTATTTGCGATTTTTGAAGACTCTCAGTGTACAAGCATAGATAAATGATATATATATATATATATTTTATATAAATGTAGAATAGAATTTAGACACAAATTGCATAATAGCTGAATTTGATCTTTTATTTAAGAAAAGAACTTTCAAATAGAAAGAAAAAGATCTATTTTAAATGAATCTTTTAAAATTTTATTTTATACATTGGCTATATCTTTTCCAAAGAATATTAGGCTTACGATTACAAAGGCATCTTGTTAAATAATGCCTGGGAAAATGTGCATCTTGTCACTGGCTCAAATCATTCTGTGTAGATACAGTTGCCTATTACCATTTGCAATTCATGTAGTTAATGCTACAATTAACTCCAAGCAGGTGTGTACATTTTTACAGTACTCTTTCAAAACAAGGGACTTTGGCAAACTAAGTGTTCTGTTTGTATTAAAATAGGCCATAAAGTGAAACAGTACTGTTTTACATTTTGCTATAATTTTCCATTTGCTTCTAATTATCTGGCTATTGAGTAAGCACTGTTCTTTTACAGTGTTTTTTCATAGATATGGTATAGTTGCTTTGGATTCAGTCAGTTTAAATAAGCTGTGTATCACAAAATGTTTCAGAATATCTCTAACATTCTAAGTGGCTTCCATTTGGCTACATCTCCACGAGAGCTGAAATCCGAAAAAAAAGATGGGGGGGTGAATATTTAATATTCTTTTGTTTGTATTTTATTAAATTGCCATTTGTCTAATCCTTTTTATGCTAGTTTTCAGTTGATGTAAATGAAATTGGCTCAGTGATACAGTGCTGGACGGAAGGGTTGGGAATGAAATCTCTGATGCCAAATCAACTATAATATTTTTAATCAGAGTTAATTGATGCCAGCTGTGTGGTCTGTGTGAGATTTTTCATGTATGGGTGAAGAAAGGTGTGGTTGCTGTTATTTCAGCTTAGAAGCTAGAATTGGTTGCCAGTCATTACAAATCTATGGACAGGGACATGGTTAGTGCTTATTATATGGAGAAAAGACTTAAGTGGTTCAAGTGGTACAGTGAAATTTGAATTATTATCATGGACATTTTAGTTCTTTCATAATTGCATAGGAGCAAATAAAAGACCTGCTGTCTAGTTTTATGACTGATTTTAGGAAAATATAGTGGGTCCCCTTGATGATTTTTTTATACTAATGTATTACAGCATTAGATTAAACTTTCTTTTAAAAATTAATTATTTTTATTAACATATAATGTATTATTTGCCCCAAGGGTACAGGTCTATGAATTGTCAGGCTTATACACATTACAGCACTCACCATATCACATACCCTCCCCAATGTCCATAGCCCAACCACCCTCTCTACACCCCAGCCCCCAGCAACCCTCAGTTTGTTTTGTGAGATTAAGAGTCTCTTATGGTTTGTCTCCCTCCCAATCCCATCTTGTTTCACTTTTTCCTTCCTTACCCCCAAGCCCCCCACTTTGCCTCTCAAATTCCTCATATCAGAGAGATCATATGATAATTGTCTTTCTCTGATTGACTTACTTTGCTCAGCATAATACCCTCTAGTTCTATCCACACCATTGCAAATCGCAAGATATCATTTCTTTTGAGGGCTGCATAGTATTCCATTGTGTGTATATATCTATATCTATATCTATATCTATATCTATATCTATATCTATATCTATATCTATACACACAAACACCTCTTGTTTATCTATTCCTCTTCTTTATCTATTCATATGTAGACGGACATCTAGGTTCTTTCCATAGTTTGGCTATTGTGGACATTGCTGCTATAAACATTCAGGTGCACGTGCCCCTTTAGATCACTACATTTGTATCTTTAGGGTAAATACCCAACAGTACAATTGCTGGGTCGTAGGGTACCTCTATTTTTAACTTCTTGAGGAATCTCCACGCTGTTTTCCAGAGTGGCTGCACCAGCTTGCATTCGTACCAACAGTGTGGGAGGGTTCCCCTTCTTTGCATCCTCTCCAGCATCTGTTGTTTCCTGACTTGCTAATTTTAGCCACTCTGACTGGTGTGAGATGGTATCTCATTGTGGTTTTGATTTGTATTTCCCTGATGCCGAGTGATGTGGAGCACACTTTCATGTGACTGTTGGCCATCTGGATGTCTTCTTTGCAGAAATGTCTGTTCACATCCTCTGCCCATTTCTTGATTTGTTCTTTGGATGTTGAGTTTGATGAGTTCTTTATGGATTTTGGACACTAGTCCTTTATCTGATATGTCGTTTGCAAATATCTTCTCCCATTCTGTCAGTTGTCTTTTGGTTTTGTTGACTGTTTCCTTTGCTGTGCAAAAGCTTTTGATCTTGATGAAGTCCCAATAGTTCATTTTTTCCCTTGCTTCCCTTGCCTTTGGCGTTGTTCCTAGGAAGAAGTTGCTGCGGCTGAGGTCGAAGAGGTTGCTGCCTGTGTTCTCCTCAAGGATTTTGATGGATTCCTTTCTCACGTTGAGGTCCTTCATCCATTTTGAGTCTATTTTCATGTGTGGTGTAAGGAAATGGTCCAATTTCATTTTTCTGCATGTGGCTGTCCAATTTTCCCAACACCATTTGTTGAAGAGGCTGTCTTCTTTCCATTGGATATTCTTTCCTGCTTTGTCAAAGATTAGGTGACCATAGAATTGAGGGTCTATTTCTGGTCCCTCTATTCTGTTCCATTGATCTATGTGTCTGTTTTTGTGCCAGTACCATACTGTCTTGATGATGACAGCTTTGTAATAGAGCTTGAGTCTGGAATTGTGATGCCACCAACCTTGGCTTTCTTTTTCAACATTCCTCTGGCTATTTGGGGTCTTTTCTGGTTCTATATATATTTTAGGATTATTTGTTCCAATTCTTTGAAAAAAATGGATGGTATTTTGGTAGGGATTTCAATAAACATGTAGATTCCTTTGGGTAGCACAGACATTGTCACAATATTTGTTCTTCCAATCCATGGGCATGGGACGTTTTTCCATTTCTCTTATGTCTTCCTCAATTTCTTTCATGAGTAGTTTTTAGTTTTCTGAGTACAGGTTCTTTGCCTCTTTGGTTAGGTTTATTCCTAGCTATCTTGTGGTTTCGGGTACAATTGTAAATGGGATTGACTTATTAATTTCTCTTTCTTCTGTATTGCTGTTGGTGTATAGAAATGCAGCTGATTTCTGTGCATTGATTTTATATCCTGACACTTTACTGAATTCCTTTACAAATTCTAGCAGTTTTGGAGTGGAATCTTTTGGGTTTTCCACATAAAGTATCCTATCATCTGCAAAGAGTGAGAGTTAGACTTCGTCTCTGCTGATTCAGATGTCTTTTATTTCTTTTTGTTGTCTGAATGCCGAGGCTAGAAATTCTAATACTATGTTGAATAGCAGTGATGATAATGGACATCCGTGCCATGTTCCTTACCTTAGGTGAAAAGCTCTAGTTTTTCCCCATTGAGAATGATATTCACTGTGGGTTTTTCATAGATGGCTTTGATGATATTGAGGTATGTGCCCTCTATCCCTACTTTGAAGAGTTTTGATCAAGAAAGGATACTGTACTTTGTTAAATGGTTTTTGAGCATCTACTGAGCGTATCATATGTTTCTTGTTCTTTCTTTTATTAATATATTATGTATCACATTGATTGATTTGTGGATGTTGAACCAACCTTGCAGTCCTGGAATAAATCCCACTTGGTTGTGGTGAATAATCCTTTTAATGTACTCTTGGATCCTATTGTCTTGAATTTGGGTGAGAATTTTTGCATCCGTGTTCATCAAGGATATTGGTCTGTAATTCTCCTTTTTGGTGTGGTTTGTCTGGTTTGGGGATCAAGGTCATGCTGGCCTCATAAAATGAGTTTGGAAGTTTTCCTTCCATTTCTATTTTTTGGAACAGTTTAAGGAGAACAGATATTAATTTTTCTTTAAATGCTTGATAGAATTCCCCTGGGAAGCCGTTTGGCCCTGGGCTCTTGTTTATTGGGAGATTTTTTGTTAAAAGATTTTTATTTATTTATTTGACAAACAGAGATCACAAGTAGGCAAAGAGGCAGGCAGAAAGAGAGGAGGAAGCAAGCTCCCTGCTGAGCAGAGAGCCCGATGAGGGGCTCGATCCCAGGACCCTGAGACCATGACGTGAGCCGAAGGCAGAAGCTTTAACCCACTGAGCCACCCAGGCGCCCCAGTTGGGAGATTTTTGATGACTGCTTCAATCTCCTTACTGGATATGGGTCTGTTCAGGTTTTCTATTTCTTCCTGGTTCCATTTTGGTAGTTTATACATCTCTAAGAATGCATCCGTTTCTTCCAGAATGTCAAATTTGCTGGCGTGTAGTTGCTCATAATACGTTCTTTTCATTGTTTGTATTTCCTTTGTTGTTGGTTGTGACCGCTGCCTTTCATTCATGATTTTATTAATTTGGGTCTTTTCTCTTTTTTTTTTTCTTTTTTGATAAGTCTGCTCAGGGGTTTACCAATCTTATTAATTCTTTCCAAGAACTAGCTCCTAGTTTCATTGATCTCTTCTACGGTTCTTTTGGTTTCTATTTCATTGATTTCTGCTCTGATCTTTATGATTTCTCTTCTCCTGCTGGGTTTAGGTTTTCTTTGCTGTTCTTTCTCCAGCTCCTTTAGGTGTAGGGTTAGCTTATGTACTTGAGACCTTTCTTGTTTCTTGAGAAAGGCTTGTATCACTATATACTTTCCTCTCAGGACTGACTTTGCTGTGTCCCACAAATTTTGAGCAGTTGTGTTTTCATTTTCATTTGTTTCCATGATTTTTTTTCAATTCTTTAATTTCCTGGTTGACCTATTAATTCTTTAGAAGGATGCTGTTTAGTCTCCCTGTATTTGGGTTCTTTCCAAATTTCCTTTTGTGATTGAGTTCTAGCTTCAGAGCATTGTGGTCTGAAAATATGCAGGGAATGATCCCAATCTTTTGATACCTGTTGAGACCTGATTTATGATCCAGGATGTGATCTATTCTGGAGAATGTTCCATGTGCACTAGAGAAGAATGTGTATTCTGTTGCTTTGGGATGGAATGTTCTGAATATATCTGTGATGTCCATCTTGTCCAGTGTGTCCTTTAGGGCCTTTATTTCCTTGTTGATCTTTTGCTTGGATGATCTGTCCATTTCAGTGAGGGGAGTGTTAAAGTCCCCTACTATTATTGTATTATTGTCCATGTGTTTCTTTGATTTTGTTATTAATTGGTTTATATAGTTTGCTGCTCCTATGTTAGGGGCATAGATATTTAAAATTGTTAGATCTTCTTGTTGGACAGACCCTTTGAGTATGATATAGTGTCCTTCCTCATCTCTTATTATAGTCTTTGGCTTAAATTCTAATTGATCTGATATAAGGATTGCCTGCCAGCTTTCTTTTGATGTCCATTAACATGGTTAATTGTTTTCCACCCTCTCACTTTAAATCTGGAGGTTTCTTTGGGTCTAAAATGAGTTTCTTACAGGCAGCATATTGATAGATTTTGGTTTTTTTCATCCATTCTGATACCCTGTGTCTTTTGATTGGGGGCATTTAGCCCATTTACATTCAGGGTAAGTATTGGATAGTATGAATTAGTGCCATTGTATTGCCTGTAAGGTGGCCGTTACTGTATGTTGTCTCTGTTCCTTTCTGGTCTACTACTTTAAGGCTTTTTCTTTGCTTAGAGGACTGCTTTCAAAATTTCCTGTAGGAAATGGATTGTAGGGCCATTTGGTGTCTACAAATTCTTTTAGTTTTTGTTTGTCCTGAAAGCTTTTTATCTCTCCTTCTATTTTCAATGATAGCCTAGGTGGATATAGTCATCTTGGCTGCACGTTTATCTCATTTAGTGCTCTGAATATATCATGCCACTTCTTTCTGGCCTGCCTGGTCTCTGTGGATAAGTCAGCTGCCAACCTAATATTTTTACCATTGTATGTAACAGACTTCTTTTCCTGAGTTGCTTTCAGGATTTTCTCTTCATCACTAAGACTTGTAAGTTTTACTATTAGATTGTTGGGGTGTGGACATATTTTTATTGATTTTGAGGGGAGTTCTCTGCATCTCCTGGATTTTGATGCTTTTTCCCTTTTCTATTTTAGGGAAATTCTCTACTATAATTCTCCCCAATCTACCCTCTCCCCCCCCCCCCCCCGCCTCTTTCTTCTTCTTCTGGAATCCCAACTATTCTGATATTGTTTCATCTTATGGTATCACTTATCTCTCAAATTCTCCCTTCTTGGTCCAGTTGTTGTTTGGCTCTCTTTTCCTCAGCTTCTTTATTCTTCATCATTTGGTCTTCTGTCTCACTAATTCTCTCTTCTGCCTCATTTATCCTAGCAATAAGAGCTTCCATTTTTTATTGCACATCATTGATAACTTTTTTTATTTCAACTTGGTTAGATTTTAATTCTTTTATTTCTCCTGAAGGGGCTTTTATTTCTCCTGACAGTATTTCTCTAATATATTCCATGCCTTTATTGAGCCTGGCTAGCACCTTGAGAATCATCGTTCTGAACTCTAGTTCTTACATATTACCTATGTTACTATTGATTAGGTCCCTAGCCAATGGTACTGCCTCTTGTTCTTTTTTGTTGTGGTGAGTTTTGCCACCTTGTCATTTTATCCAGATAAGAATATATGAACAAGAGGGATGCCTGGGTGGCTCAGTTGGTTAAGCGGCTGCCTTCGGCTCAGGTCATGATCCCAGCATCCTGGGATCGAGTCCTGCATTGGGATCCTTGCTTGGCAGGGCACCTGGTTCTCCCTCTGCCTCTGCCTGCCTCTTTGTCTGCCTGTGCTCTCTCTCTCTCTCTCTCTCTCTCTGACAAATAAATAAATAAAATCTTTTTAAAAAAAAAAGCACATCACGTGCCAATAAATTAAAAAAAAAAAGAATATATGAACGAGAGAATAAAATGTTAAAGGGGTGGGAAAGACCCCAGAAAAATGTACGCTAACCAAATCAGAAGAGATCCAAAACTGGGAGGGAGAATAAAAGGGGAAAAATAAAAATAAAAAAATTAAAATATATATGTATATACATACACACACACATTCACATGCATGTGCACGCATGCACACACACACATTAGACTGTGAAAAGAACAGAGCCACCCACTTGATTTTGGGTGTATTTTGGTCTCTTAGCAGAAATTATCTCCCATAATTTTAAGGAAAGAAAAAACTTATACATATACAAAAATAAAGGTAAACACAATGAAGGGATGGAATATAACTCTAAAGATGAAAATTACAAAAATATTCTAAAAAAGTAATTGGTAAGTTGGTTGGAAAAAGAAAAAAAAAAGCGGAGGGAATAGCTCAGCCTGAGCTGGAGACTAGAACAAAGCCATTTGCTAGTTTTTGGGTATATTTTGATCTATTAGAAGAAATTGTATACCAAAATTTTTTAGAAGAAGAAAACCTATATGTATACAAAAAATAAGTTAAATACAATGAAGAGATAAAATATGACTATAACAATGAAGTTTAAAAAAAAATTTTAGAAAGGTATTGTTAAGATAAACTAGTTAAGAAATGTTAAAAGAGGAAAAGTTAAAACAATAGAATAAGAAAAAATAAAATAAATGAACTTTTCAAGACTAAAGAATCATTGGGAAAAAGCCATGAATTCTGTGCATTGCTTTCCCCTAGCTCTGGAGTTCCGCTGTTCTCCTTGATTGGTGAGCTTGGTCTTGGCTAGATGTTCCTGCTGATCTTCTGTGGAAGGTTCCTGTTGCAGTGATTCTCAAATCTTTGGCAGAAGTGGAATTGTATTGCCCTTGCCAGGGACCAGGCTAAGTAATCTGCTTGGGTTCGCTCTCGGAGCTTTTGTTTCCTTAACGCTTTCTGTACCTCTTTGGAGGATGGGAATGAAAATGGTGGCCTCCCAATCTCCAGCCTGGAGGAACTGATAGCTTGGGGCCCCACTCCTCATTGTGCCCCCAGAGACAAACAGTCCATCACCCCGTCTCCCCGGTCTCCGGCCATACTCCAAGGTCAACCGGCCTGTGACTGAGCGTTTCTATCTCTGGTGCACAACCTCTCCTGGAGCCTCTAAAT
The DNA here is from genome assembly GCA_003697995.1 of Taxidea taxus jeffersonii. Taxonomy (NCBI): domain Eukaryota; kingdom Metazoa; phylum Chordata; class Mammalia; order Carnivora; family Mustelidae; genus Taxidea; species Taxidea taxus. The sequence goes on along the minus strand of ML093292.1, from coordinate 70,423 downwards.
CCAGCAGGTTCCTCCCATGCTGCTCCTCCTGGAGCAGGAAATTGAGTCTCCCTGGATCTGCCACTTCTGCGGTCCCTTCTCGAAGAGCAGTGCCCCAACTGTGCCTTTGATCACGGTTTAAGGTAACACTGATCTGAAAGCTCACTCTTTGGCTCTGTCTCTGTAGTCAGCTTCCCGCTCTGATACCTGGCAGCTCTGCCACACCCAGACACCCCCGATCTTTCTGTGACCCTGTGGGACCTGAGACCATACTATCTCTGCAAGGGCTCCACTCCTGCTTAGACTCTGGAGCAATGTCCCTCAGTGGAGCAGACTTCTAAAAGTTCTGATTTTGTGTTCAACTGCTCTGCCACTTGCCGGGAGCTGACCCCTCCCCCCAACAGTCTATCTTCCCTGTCTCTTTGGATAACTTCTCTGCACGTCCTACCTTTCAGAAAGTGTTTGATTTTCTGTTCTAGAATTGCTGCTCTTCTTCTCTTCTATCTCCTGTTGAGTTTGTAGGTGTTCAGAATGGTTTGATACCTATCTAGCTGAACTCCTGGGATCTGATGTCATTTCACTTTGCTACTCCTCTGACATCTTGCCTCTCACTCTAGGTCTAAATTTTTCTTAAAATTCCAAATCAGTAACTACTTCATCCTTAAACTTTATTTCTGAGGATTAACTAATGTAATTATAATTTAACTTGTTCCAGTTTAAATTGACATTAATCTGGGTTGACCACAAAATGGTTCTTTAAAACACAGACACACATATACTGTATACTCAAGTGTACACAAACAATATACACGTGTGCTTAATAGTCACTCACCTGCACATAGCACACATCTATTCACATCCAGGAGAATTCCCAAATCATTTTAAAAATATTATAGTGGTTGTGAACATTGTTTGATTATATATTCAAATATATTTTTAGTTGTTGACTTTGATTTGCTTGAAGAGAAACAGTAGTTCTAAATTTTCTCTTGTCTTTCAAAAGAAAATGGGTCACAGAGTTATCTTATGGCCATTATTATTTACATTGCATTGAGACTTTCCTATATGATAAATCCATGTGTGTACTGACCTGAACTTATTGTTCACTGTGGTCAAATGCTGAAACACTAATGGATTGACCACTTAGTTGAACAACTACTTGAAACCCTTTGACAACCAATCATGTTTTAAAGGTGAAATACTTATCTTAGGGCAAATAAACTAATCTAATCTTTAGGTAATTCTGATTGTTAGAATAGGTATATTTTTTTAAGATTTTATTTATTTGAAAAAGAGAGAGAGGGGGGAGGGAGCATAAGCAGGTGGAGCAGCAGGCCAAAGGAGAGGGAGAAGCCTGCTCCTTACCGAGCAGGAAGCTTCATGTGGGGCACAATCCCAGGACCCAGGGATGATGACCTGAGCCAAAGGCAGATGCTTAACTGAGTGAGCCACCCAGGCACCCCTAGAATAGGTATTTTTTTTTAAGGTACTATTTTATTTATTTATTTGACAGACAGAGATTACAAGTAGGTGGAGAAGCAGGCAGAGAGAGAGAGAGGAGGAAGCAGGCTCCCTGTGGAGCAGAGAGCCTGATGTGGGGCTTGATCCCAGGACCCTGGGATGATGACCTGAGCCGAAGGCAGAGGCTTTAACCCACTTAGCCACCCAGGCGCCCCAGCATAGGTATTTTTAATATTGAGCATCTTTGGACATGTGGCTATTAGATGGTTCTACTGCCTTCATTTTCCTGCTTAAAAACAAAAGTGAAACACCTGAGAAATTGTTGAAGAAAAAAGAACAAAGAGATTTAGTTCTCAATTAGGAACATGAGACCAAACTTCAGATATTTAGGGATCTCTCCTATCCCTCTCTAATTCCAATTTAGGTGAAAATATCAGAAAAGATGGAGGATATTATATGAGTATATAAAGTATCACCATTGGTTATTTGAACTTACCTTTCCAGCAATATTTTTACCTTTCCAGAAATTATTTTTCCACAGTAAATTATGTTAAAAACAAAGTTTATTTATTTAAAAAAATTCAGCTAGAAATTCATGAAAATAAAAAGACATTTTTTTTTTTTTCTCCATCTTCCCACAAAAAAACCCAAAGACCAATGAACAAAACAACAACAACAAAAGCCTGTCTGGTACTTATTTATTTTCAGAGAGACTTTAATTAACTGGTTATTGAAGTGACAGATGTTGGCTTCTGAAATGCCAATTTAATGGACCCAAATGTAGAATGACACTTTGATACCTCTGTTCTAGTCTTTTCACATGTCTAGATAATCCCTTTTAGATTTTTTGTTTATTTATTTGACAGATAAGGATCACAGATAACCAGAGAAGCAGGCAGAGAGAGGAGGAAGCAGGCTCCCCAATGAGCAGAGAGCCTGATGCGGGGCTCAATACCAGGACCCTGGGATGGTGACCTGAGCGGAAGGCAGAGGCTTTAACCCACTGAGCCACTCAGGCACCCCTAGAAAGGCGCCCCTTTCCCCTTTTCTTTTCTTTTTTAAATATTTTTCTTTTTCTTTTTTTTAAAATCTTTCTCCTTTTCTTTTTTTTATTTTTAATTTTTAAAAATTTTTTATAAACATATAATGTCACACCACCACCCTCTCCCAACACCCCTTCCCCCTGCCCTCCTCAGTTTGCTTTATGACATTAAGAGTCTCTTTTGGTTTGTCTCCATCCTGATCCCATCTTGTTTCATTTATTCTTTTCCTACCCCCCTAACTCCCCCTCACCCATTGCATCTCCACTTCCTCATATCAGGGAGATCATATGATAGTTATCTTTCTCCGATTGACTTATTTTGATAAGCACAATAACCCTCTAGTTCCATCCATGTTGTTGCAAATGGCAAGATTTCATTTCTTTTGATGGCTGCATAGTATTCCATTGTGTATATATACCACATCTTCTTCATCCATTCATCTGTTTAGATAATCCCTTTTAAAAATCATGTGTCTTTGATACAATTATTTCAGAAAATGATGGTTATTCCCTAAGGATAGTTATCATATATATAGTTATTTTTAATGAAAATGTTACAGTGTGATGATTTCTACTATAATGCCAGGTGGCCCTTCTTTTTAAGTATGGAAATTTGAGATTAAAAGAAGCATAAATTATGAGAGTTTGTATCTGGGATTTTTGAGAAAATTTTAATTTTTCCCTTCTATTCATAGGTAAATTGAATAAAATGTTAATTATAAACTACCTTTATAACCCATTCAATTTTCCCTTCATCTTACATTTTTAGTATAAAGGAGATTTAGATATTTTCCAATTCAAATCATTCTACCTATAAATCTTTAACATAATACAAATAAGAAATGTAACTCAACCTTTCAGTGCAAAGATTCTGTCAGTTTGCATTAAAATTTTTAAGTACTATTATGTATATGATGAATTTAAAAAAAAATTAATGGAGTTATTTTTATACTCTTCATTATTCCAATTGAATTGTAAAATCCTAAAATGGTTGGTTGCAAATGTTAAATCTTCTAGAAAAAGTCATCTCCATTTCAAGCTAACCATAACGAGAAAGAAAGAGGAATGGGGGAAGAGGAGAGAATGTACAAACTTTATGGTTGCCCTCTTATATCTTCTTTTTAAACAAACTCATGATTTCACTGAATTTTTATCTCTTGTATTATTGAATTGCTCTACATGCAGGTAGATATACAGCAAACTTAGAGCAAAAAAAAAAAAAAAAGACCTTCCTCTTTTTTGATCCATTTTTAGAGTCCTGTTAAAGTAAAAATATTAGTCTGACACACGATGATGGAATAAGGGAGAAAATTCAGGACTAGCATCATAGTGGAGAGAGGCTTTCTTTACTCTGAAACAGGAAGCAAAAAGTGGGGCTTTGTAGCTGAGGAATGGGTTGGGAGTTGGGTGGGTGGGAAATTACTAAGGGAAATAACAAGAGTAGTCTGGATTCTAGCTAAACTGACCCAACACAATTCTTGCTGAGGCAGGCCAAGGAGATCAGATATGTAGGGTAGAAGATTCCCTCTAAATTGACTTGGCAGGATTCTTTAACTGGGCTCTGCAGACCTGGCATGGAAGGGAGTTTTTTGTATTCTTCCATTGTAATGGCAGTGTTGATAATCAATATAAAACGCTCTAGGAATATGAAAAACAAACAAACAAAAGCACTATAGAAAACAATGATTTTTTTCCTTCTCCCCAAACCTAAAAATAAGTAAGACAGTTTTTTTTTTTTCTTCAGAAAAGGCTTATTGCCTTTTTGCTACATCTCTTAATTGAAAATGAAAGACATTTGCATTTAGTTCTGTGGTGAAGGAATATTGTGAGATTAAAGCTTTGAGTTTCTTATTGATCTTCCATATTGGTATATAAAAGGAAAACGATCAACTGAATTTAAGTGTAATTTTTTTTCAAAAGTATAGAAAAGTAGTCCAACTAAAAATCAAGCACATTCTATATCATATCAGATTACTGTGTATTTGAACAGAAGGACTACTGTTAACTTCCATCAAATGTGAATTAATTCATGCCCTCATTTACACTTCCATTACTATCTCTGCTGAAGGATAAAGTATTCTTTAAGTTTATAGTTCAAAAGAATCTATTTAGAATCCAAGTTCATTACTGAGTATTCCAGGCAGAATTTGATGTATGAGTCAAGAATAATGTAAATGAGTACCTGATCCAAACTTACATGATTCACACACACACACACACACACACACACACACACACACACACACACATGTTTTATTTCAGTGTAGGCAAAAGTAGCACAGTTATTTATTTTTTTAATAGCTAAAATGTCTGTATCACTTAATGGATGCCAGATATTTTCCTAAGCCATTTATTCATTTTATTTTTAGTTTTTATTTAAATTTCAGTTAGTTAACATACAGTGTATTTTTAGTTTTTATTTAAATTTTAGTTAGTTAGCATACAGTGTAATATAGTGATTCAACAATTCTATACATCACCCAGTGCTCATCACAATAAGTGCACTCCTTAATTATCATTACCTATTTCCCCCATCTCCCTACTCATCTTTCTTCTGGTAAGTATCAGTTTGTTCTCTATAGTTAAGTCTGTTTCTTGGTTTGCCTCTCTCTTTTTTCCTCCCTTTGCACATTTGTTTTGTTTGTTAAATTCCACATGAGTGAAATCATACAGTATTTGTCTTTCTCTGACTAATTCATTTTGCTTAGCATAACAGTCTCTAGCTCCATCCACGTCATTTCAAATGGCAAGATTTAATTCTTTGTTTATGGCTGAGTAATATTCTGTTGCATGTATATGTATATATATATATATATCACACTTTCTTTACCCATTCATCACTCTGTGGACACTTGCATTGTTTCCATAACTTGGCTATTGTAGATAATGCTGTAAACATCAGTTGCATGTATCCCTTTGAATTAGTATGTTTGTATTGTTTGGATAAATACCTAGTAGTGCAATTGCTAGATCTTAGGGTAATTCTATTTTTAACTTTTTGAGGAACCTCCATACAGATTTCCAGAATGGCTGCACCAGTTTGCATTCCACCAACAGTAGAAGAGTGTTCCCCTTTCTCCACAATCTCCCTTACACCTGTTGTTTCTTGTGTTGTTAATTTTAGCCATTCTGACAGGTATAAGGTAATAACTCATTGTAGTTTTGATTTGCATTTCCCTGGTGATAAATGATGTTGAACATCTTTTCATTTGTCTCTTGGTCACCTATATGTCTCCTTTGGAAAAAAAGTGTCTACTGATATCTTCTGTCCATTGTTTAATTGGTTTATTTGTATTTTGAGTGTTGAGTTATATAAAGTCTTTATATATTTTGAATACTAACCCTTTATCATATGTGTCATTTGCCAATGTCTTCTCCCATTCTATAGCTTTCCTTTTAGTTTTGTTGGTTGTTTCTTTTATTGTCCAGAAACTTTTTATTTTGATGTAATCTCAGTAGTTTATTTTTGTTTTTATTTCCCATGTCTCAGGAGACATATCTAGAAAGAACTTGCTACAGCCAATGTCAGAGACCTTATTGCCTGTACTCTCTTCTAGGATGTTTATATTTTTAGGTCTCACATTTCGGTCTTTCATCCATTTTGAGTTTATTTGTATGTATGGTTTAAGAAAGTGGTCCAGTTTCATTCTTTTGCATATGGCTGTATAGTTTTCCTGAGAGTTTGTTGAAGAGGCATTCTTTTTCACATTACATATTCTTTCCTAATTTGCTGAAGATAAACTGACCATGTAATTGTGGCTGCATTTCTGGGTTTTCTAATCTGTTTCATTGATTAATGTGTCTCTCTTTGTGCCAGTACCATACTGTTTTTATTGGTACAGCTTTGTAATATAACTTAAAGTCTGGAATTGTGATGCCTCTGCCTTTGTTTTTCTTTTTCAAAGTGGTTTTGGCTGTATGGGGTCTTGTATTGTTCCATATAAATTTTAGGATTGTTTGTTCTAGCTCTGTGAAAAATGCTAGTGATATTTTGATAGCAGTTGCATTAAATGTGTAGATTTCTTTGGGTAGTATAGACATTTTAACAATATTTATCCTAATCCATGAGCATGGAATGTCTTACCATTTCTTTGAGTCATCTTCAGTTTCTTTCATCAGTGTTTTATACTTTTCAGAGTACAGATCATTCACTGATTTGGTTAGATTTATTCCTAGGTATCCTATTATTTCTTGGTACACTTATAAATGGGATTGATTCTTTAATTTCTATTTCTACTGCTTCATTATTGGTATAACTTCTTTTAAGATTTTATTTATGTATTTGAAAGTTAGAGAGAGAATAAGCACTAGAGTGGGGTGGGTCAGAGAGGGAAGCAGACTCCCTTTGGAGCAGGGTGTCCAATGAGGGGCTCCATCCTGGGATTCTGGGATCATGACCTGAGCTGAAGACAGATGCTTAGCTGACTGAGCCACCCAGGCACCCAAAATGCAACAGAATTCTGTACATTGATTTTTGTGTCCTGAAACTTTATTAAATTTGTGTATCAGTTCCAGCACATTTTTAGTGGAGTCTTATGGATTTACTATGTAGAGTATCACGTCATCTGCAAGTAGTGAAATTTGACTTCTTCCTTTGCCAATCTGGATGCCTTTTACTTCTTTTTATTGTATGATTACTGTGGCTAGGACTTCCAGTACCATGTTGAATAAAAGTGTGAGAGTGAACATCTCTGTTTTGTTCCTGACCATAAAGGAAAAGCTCTCCCTTTTTCCCCATTGAGGATGATATTAACTGTGAGCTTTTTATATATGGCCTTTATTATGTTGAGGCATGGTCTCCCTAAATCCACTTTGTTGAGGGTTTTTTATCATGAATGGATGTTGTACTTCGTCAAATGCTTTTTTTTTTGCCATCTGTTGGAATGATACAGTTCTTATCCTTTTTTTTTGTTAATGTGGTTTATCACATTAATTGATTTGTGAATATTGAACCACCCTTACAGCCCAGCAGTAAAGCCCACTTGTTTGTAGTGAATGATTCTTTAAAATGTATTATTGGATTCGGTTTGCTAACATTTTATTGAGAATTTTTGCATCTGTGTTAATCAGGGATATCAGCTTCTAGTTCTTTTTCTTTTTTTAGTGGAGTGTTTATCTAGTTTTGATATCAGGATAATGCTGTCCTCATAGAATGAATTTAGAAGTTTTCCTTCTTTTTCTGTTTTCTTGGAAGACTTTGGAAAGAATAGCTATTAACTTTTCTTTAAATGTTTGGTAGAATTCACCTTTGAAGCCATCTGGTCCTGGACTTTTTGTTTGTTGGGAGATTTTTAGTTACTGATTTAATTTCTTTGTTGGTTATTAGTTTATTCAAGTTTGCTATTTCTTCCTGTTTCAGTTTTGGTAGTTTGTATGTTTCTAGAAATCTGTCTGTTTCTTCCAGGTTGTCAAATTTGGTGGCATATGGCTTTTCATAATATTCTCTTATAACTGTTTCTGTATTTCTGTAATGTTGGTTATTTCTTCTCTCTCACTTGTGATTTTATCATGTGGTCCTTTCTCTTTTCTTTTTTATAAGTCTGGCTAGGGATTTATCACTTTTATTAATTTTTTCAAAGAACCAGCTCCTGGTTTTATTGATCTGTTTGATTGTTTTTGTTTGTTTCTTTGTTTTAGTTTCTATTTTATTTCTGCTCTAATCTTTGTTATTTCCTTTCTTCTGCTGGTTTTAGGCTTTCTTTATTGTTCTTTTTCTAGCTCTGTTGGGTGTAAAGTTAGGTTGTTTATTGGAGATTTTTTTTTCTTCTTGAGATAAGCCTATGTTGCTATATACTTTCCTCAGGACTGCTTTTGTTGCATCCCAAAGGTTTTGGAATTCCTCGTCTGCCCATCATTGTTTGGTAGCATGTTGTTTAACCTCCATGTATTTGTGACCTTCCCAGATTTTTTCTTGTAGTTGACTTCTAGTTTTATAATGTTGTGGTCAGAAAAAGTACATAGTATGACTTCAGTCTTTTTGTATTTGTTGACATCTGTTTTGTGACCTAGCATGTGATCTATTCTGGAGAATGTTCTATGTGCACTTGAAAAGAATGTATATTCTGCTGTTTTAGGATGAAATGTTTCTGAATATATCTGTTAAGTCCATCTGATCTACTGTGTTACTCAAAGCCATTGTTTCCTTGTTTATTTTCTGTTTAGATAAACTGCCTTTGATATTAGTGGGGTGTTGAAGTCCTCTACTATTATTGCATTATTATCAATTAGTTCTTGTATGTTTGTTATTTTTGTTTCAAGTTTTATTTAAGTTCTAATTAGTTAACATATAGTGTAATATTAGTTTCAGGTGTAAAATTAGAGATCTGTCACTTATATATTAACACCCAGTGCTCATCACAAGTACCCTCCTCAATCCATATCACTCTTTTAACCCATTCCCCCTCCCACTTCTCCTTGAGCAAACCTGTTTGGTAAGAGTCTGTTTCTTGGCTCCCTCTTTCTTTCCGTATCCCATGTTCATCTGTTTTGTTTCTTAAATTCCACATACGAGTGAAACCATGTGGTATTTGTCTTTCTCTGACTGAGTTATTTCATTTAGCATAATACTCTCTAGCACCATCTATGTCATTGCAAATGGATAGATTTTGTTCTTTTTATGGCTGAGTAATATGTCTTGCTACATTGGTTTAGTGGTCATGAAATATTAAGGTTAGTGGTTTTTGTTTGTCTTCTCTTCTGAATGGTAGCCTTGCTAGATAGAAAATACTAGCTGCTAATTTTTCCCATTCAAGACTTTGAATATATCATGCCACTCCCTTTTGGCTTGCTAAGTTTTTTTTTTTTTAAAGATTTTATTTATTTATTTGACAGATAGATCACAAGTAGGCAGACAAGCAGGCAGAACGAGGAAGGGAAGCAGGCTCCCTGCTGAGCAGAGAGCCCAATTTGGGGCTTGATCCCAGGACCCCAGGATCATGACCTGAGCTGAAGGCAGAGGCTTTAACCCACTGAGCCACCCATGTGCCCCTGGCTTGCCAAGTTTTGTTGGAAAATTTCAAGCTAGCTTTATGGGTTTTCCCTTGTAAGTTAATGATTTTTTTGTCTTGCTGCTTTTAAGATTTTTTTTCTTTATCACTATATTTTGCAAACTTAATTACTGTGTGTCTTGGTATTGGCCTGCTTTTGTTGGTTTTGATGGGAGGTCTCTGTGTCTCCTAGATTTGGATGTCTGTTTCCTTCCTTAGATTGGGGAAGTTTTCAGCTTTTGTTTCTTCAGATAAACTTTCTAGCCCTTTCTCTCTCTTCCTCTTCTGGGACTTTTATAATATGGATGTTATTTCAGTTGATGGAGTCACTGAATTTCCTAGGTGTATTCTCATTTTGCATAATATCTTTTCTCTCCTTGTTCACCTTCATTGCTTTCCACTACTTTGTCTTCTAGGTCATTAATGAATATTCTTCTGCCTCTTCTAGCCTGATGTTTATTGCATTAAGTGTGTTTCTTATCTCATTTATTATAATCTTCATCTCTGATTGATTATTCTTTAATCCTTACTGGAGTAGGTTCTTACTGCTGTCTTCTATTCTTTTCTCAAGCCCAGTGAGTATCCTTATGATTATCCCTTTAAATTTTCCATCAGACATATTACTTAGATATGCTTTGCTTAGCTGTCTATAGCTTTGTTCATTCATTTGGGATAAATTCCTCTGTCTTAGAATCTTGTCTAAGTCCCTGCCTTCTTCTCTGTATTAAAAAAGCCATTTATGTCTCCCGTTCCTGAAGGTAATGGCCTTATGTAGAAGAGGTCATGTAGTGCCCCAGGGCCTAACACTTCAGGGAATGTCTGTTGTGTATTCCATGCACTCTGCTATTGTGTTCTGGCTGCTCTATTCTTCAAGCCAGTCATTTGCAGAGATTCTTCTTGCCTTCTGTGGGCAATGTTTGGTCCCTGGCCAAAGTGTGGTGAATTTTAACTAGGTGTGCTTTGGTCTGCTGTGAACCGAGACCTCTTACCACCTTCACTGGAATGGAACTGAGGTCCTGCAAAACTCTGTGGTCAGGAAATGTGGTGTGAGCAGGGATTTGTGCTGGTCTTCTGGTGGAGGGGCATCCCTTGCTAGGACTGAGGCAAATGGAACTGAGAAGAGCCATTCCACTGTTGTACAAGTGGATGGTGCTTAGTGTAAGCAAGTTAGGCAGCCAGGGTTGACACTACACTGTTTCCCACAGGTGTCTCTGTGTTTCTGCTGAAGGGTGAGGGAGAGAAATGATGTGTTCCTAGAGAGGTATCTCTGTGAATGCTGCTTGTCAGCTATGTGCTGGAAGAGCAAATCATCTCCCTTTTGTGTATGCAGTTCACTGTTTCCAAACTGTCTACCCCTGGGCTGTTTGCCAGCCTTCTCTCAAGGAGCAGCACAGTGCCCTGGGGACTCTGTCCCAGCCAAACGCACTGACTTTTAAGACCAGGCTTTAAGCCCCACTGGCTGCAAGAACTCTTGAAATTCAGCCCCTCTCATTTTCCAAGCCAGTGAATTTGAAGTAGTATTCTCCTTGTGCTTTCCCTTGTGTATTCCTCTCAAGGATATGATTATTTTAAGGTAATATCTAAGGAGGAGTGACATTATCAAGCAGAAACATCAGGGAAAAGAGTTTCAGGCAGAAGAGCAAGGAAGGAGCTTAGGGGATCTTGAAAAACTGAAAGAAGGCTGGCAGGGACAATTAGCCAAGAGACTTGAGGACTATATTAAAGGTGATGAATATTTTCTCCCCTCTCCCCACTCAAATCCCACCCCAGTGTTTTATGAAGTCACTGAAGGTTTCATATAGGATGACATGAGTTTATCTATATTTTATATTGATCATTCTGGTGCTGTATGGGAAATGGCTTAGAAAAGAGCAATAGTGGAAATGAGAATGATTAAGAGGATATTGCAGTGGTTTAGGTGAAAGATGCTGGGCCTTGGGCTTGTCTTGCTGCATTGAGAGGAGAAAAGTGGGTAGATTCCAAATTTGTTTTAGAAGTAGAGTTAGTAATACTTGATTATAGTGTGTAAAAGAGAGGGAAAGTATCAGAGATGATTATCAGGTTTCTATCTTCAGATGGGGAAAACCTGAACCTGTGTCTCTGTTTTTAAGGAGCTCTTAGCAACAACTTCAGTGTAACTATCCCAAACCCATCATTGTCATATGTAAGGTAGGGGGTTCTCCTCACCTGAAGTGCACATTACAATCATCTATAGGATCTTTCCTAATTAATCAGCTATCAAAAGCTTTGAGATCTCCCCAAAAGGAGCATGCATCCCACCCCACCTTGAGATTCAGTGCCATAGTGAGCTTCTGGGTTTCATGAACTGAACTGTTGCAGTTGTAGAGGTACTGGAAACTCTCATTTAGAAAACTGTGAATTAAGTAATACAGAATGAAAACGGCAACAGGTTTCATGACCAAAGTCAGTAACTCTCGAGGACAGAGGGAGTGCTTTTCATGCTACACAATGGTGTGGTAGTGTATGATTCTCATAAGTCAATGTGGCCATATTATATTAAACACAACAGTGTAGTCCACATTTCAGACTAGTATCTTGTAACTCACTTCTGTGAAATCAACTATGCCATTTGAAGAACATTTCCTAACTCTTTTTAGTATCGAATCCATTCTATCTAATAAAAGTCCCCTGACACATTCACCAACTTGCAAAAGAAAAAAGACATGGATATTTAGAATGTTATCTCCATGCGATTTATGTCCCTATTTCTTATATTTATTGAGTCTAATTCTTCCCCATGAAGTCAGATGAGCCCTGAATAAGACCCTAAGATATTTTGACACCTATATTGATTATGCAAGTCTATGACTCAGAGAAGCACATAGTCTCTTATCATTATAAGATCAAGTAAAATAAACAAAACAAAGTGACTTTTTCTTGTAAGCAGAAAGTTCTCCTCTATGAAAACCCAAGCTTAATATGAAGATCTATTTACATTATTGATTTTAGCCCAGTTATATCTGTATTTCCAACTGTTCTCAGAGTCATTCTGATACTTCTTCTTCTTTTTTTTTTAAGAAATTACAGTGGGAACAAGTCATTGCTTGGAACACCCACTATACCTCAGCTTTGTAATACTATTATCACTGATGATGTTATAATGATTTGAGGTGTTGAACCTTGGATTATTTACTGAGGCCCAGTATTTTTGCCACAAAGCACACGTTGCAATTTTCAGAGCTTCTGGTTACCTAGCTATTAATTCAATATAAGGACACTTGTCTGGCTTGTTTTTCATCGTGAATAAAATACACAAATGCACCTCTTTTTTTGTCTTTAATTATTCATTACTACTACTAACATGAGTTATCTTCTTAGTTGCCTGAGTAGTTGTGATATAAAAATCTCAGATATGGATACAAATAAATACATTTGTATTCGATGGTAACTTTTTCCACAGCAGTGACCTGAGAAATTATTTTGTGATTCTAAATCAGTCTTAACTCATGGAACAGGAAGATTTGCCAATTTTTTGTATTTCTCCCTTCTCTTTCTCTCTCTCTCTCTCTCTCTCTCTCTCTCTCTCTTTGCTTTTTATCTTGATCTGCTGAGTATCATTGCTACCTTATTAGTTCTGGATAATCTCCCTTTTTTCTTTCAACAACTGAAGAGCTGTAAGCACTAGTTAAATTGTCTTGTAATGACTGTTGCACAGCAGGGTCATTTATTGTGAGCTATTTGTGAAGAACACACAGCAAAATAGTCCAATCAATGTGTACAGATAGGGTCAGGCTAATACAGAAGTATATTAAAATGGCAGGATGGCAATTTAGTTCATCTTTTGTGAAATGCTGAATTATTTTCTTGCTACAAAGATCAAGGTGTAGTCTTTGAAGAATATTTCTTTCATTTCTCTCATTTTCTTATATACGTTTAAGAAGAATATTCTGGAAACAAACAAACAAAAAATCTACTGACCAGTGTAGACCATATATACTTTATTAGGGAATCTATCCTAAAACCAACTGTAGAATGATTGATATTTAATTGTTTGGTAGCTAAGATGATTAAATTACATTTAGATAAAGCTTCAGGCAATTCTTTTGCACCATAGGCACAGAACCACAATTAATTACCTAGTAAAAAATAATCTAATTGATCTATAAGAGAAATAAGAGTTTAGTTTTCAAGATTTAATTTAGCAGATGTATGAATTTAATCAATCGTTTTATAATGTGAAATTAAGCAGCACTTTAGATTAAAAACCAAACTATTATTTTTGTTGTCTAAGTATAACACTTATACTGAGCTTCAGTTGCAAAACAATGAACATTTACTAGAAAATTACTGATATGCTTTTTTTTTTTTAAGTTAGAATAGGTAGGAAGCATGGTAAGAACTTGCATGTAAGTAAACAATAATGTAGGTATTTAAGGGGACAATAATCTATTATATAAGATATTTAGAGCAAGAGGCAGGGTGTGAATAATAACATGACACTAACTGGATTTTTTAAATTAGCCCAGGTATTATATTTTATGTAAACTCTTCCCATATTCTGATAAATCACTATCCATATTGCTCTGAGCTATTAGATGTGTGCATTTTCATATGTGTCCAAATTGCTATTTCAGCAAAAAGTTAGAGGACAGAGAGAACTTACGAAAGTAGCATTTAGCATTGATGAGGGAACAGAAGGCAAGCTGAGGACAAAGCAGAAGCTGACACCCCACAAACTCCCATCACCACCACCACAGATGGGATATATGTGATATTCTTCATACACTACTCACTGCCTTAAAGCTAAGGAAAGGAAAAACAAATAGTTGAATTTACAGAGGTCACAATCCTACAGGACATGAGTCTCCCTCAGTTTACAAATGTTTTAGCAATCTACAAGAACAAGGCATTTTCAACATATCAATAATATTGCTTCCAGGTGGAAATGTAGATACAATTAAATATCCTTATAATCTGCAGCCCTTCAACAGATCCTTGAATCAGGCAGAATGTCATGTTCCTCCAGGAAGTTGCCAACTATCTTCATTTAATACCTTGCTAGAGGGAAAAACAACCTTAACTTAACAAAGGCAAGGCCTCAGTGTCCTGGTGTCCTGTGAGTCTTCTTTAACATATGAAAATCCTTCTGAAACCTCCCTTTTTCCTTACCTCCCCCATTCCCATAGTATATAATCAGCCACCCTTCAGAACCCCCATGCAACAGCTCTTTCTGCCCATATATCCTGTCCCTATGCTTTAATAAAACCCCCATTTTGCAACAAAGACATCTCAAGAATTCCTTCTTGGTCCTTGGCTCCAGAACCTCAGAGAACCTCGCCTATATTCCAAAACCACATCAGTATGAACTGGAGGCAGCCCACATTCTGCACATATATACACTGAAGAGATTTCAGGGAAATTCTGTGTTGTTTTTTTTTTTCTAAAGAGCTAGACATATATACCTAGTTTAGAAGCTGGAAGATATCCTGTGAAAATAATCTGACATATACATCCTGGTTTAAACAATATGAAAAATTTACCCTTTCAATTCTTTAAGATTCTACATTCTCATATCAGAGATAAATAAAATTTTAAAAGCTATAAATATATAGTTTAAAATACTGATCTTGATAAATTAGGTTATAAATGACTTTAAAGGGAAAATGTATATATATCAAATTCACTCAACACTCCAAAGAAATGTTATAAAAACTATTAGTTTTCAGAAATTCATTTCCTCCATTCTGCTAGGAAGGTGAAGCTCCTCATCTTGTCTGGTAGAGGGGTATTTTGCAATTTTGAGATGCTTCAGGCCAGCACAAACTGCACAATTGACATTTTAGAAAATGAGGTTCTTCTTTTATTCATCTCTAAATATCCGTACCTGCAAGGATTACACTTAATATATCAGAACAGTCATTTTTTATGATTTTTTTTTTTTTTTTTGGCCCTCCTATTCTTCAGATAGCTAAGGGTAGGTCTGGCTGTAACATGGTATGTTAGTGTGATATCTTTGCTAGATAAAACAAAAACCAAGGTTCTTTTTTGTTGTTGTTGTTTTTTATAGCTACCATTATACCTGGAAAATAACTGATTTTTTTCCAGGACTTAAATTCAGTATATTTTTTCTGTTTAAGCAATAAAGTGATGACTGTATGCCCTGTACTATTAAACTCAGTATTTTGACAAAGCAGTAGATAATTGTTCAAAAAGTATAAAACAGATCAACATGCCTTTAAATCAATGATGTATAGGTTATAGCATTCCAAAACCCATGCAAATTTGTTATGTGAAATGATGCTTTTGAAATAGTGTTACTCTCATGATAGTATTTGGTAGATTAAGAAATATTTAAAGAAATTAGAATATCACAGAGCACTCAAAAATAATTTTCATGACTATCTTTGAATAGTATTCAATACATTTTTTTCCTCTACTCTTTCCACAGTAGTGTAGTGAATACTAAAGAAAAAAAAATTTCAAGCTGTTTCCTTTCTCCATTAGGGAAGAACTAGGTTTTGGTTTCTTTCTTTTTTTTTTTTTTTAATTTAAGCTTTTTTATATAAACATATAATGTAACCCCACCACCCTCTCCCAACCCCTCCCCCTCACCCCCCTCAGTTTGTTTTATGACATTAAGAGTCTCTTTTGGTTTGTCTCCCTCCCGATCCCATTTTGTTTCATTTTTTCTTTTCCTACCACCTTAACCCCCACCCCTGTTGCATCTCTACTTCCTCATATCAGGGAGATCATGTGATACTAGAGCATATTATGCTTAGCAAAATAAGTCAACTGGAGAAAGAACTAGGTTTTATAGGAGGTCGATCTTATATAATTTCAGAGATTCTGTTTAACAAAGTAATGAAAAATTATAAATGTGTAATTAAGTATGAAAGTGAGTATTTAGGATGAAAAAGAAATAATAATTAATATTATATTTTTAAAAATGACCAAAAGCCACAAACATCACAAAATTTCTAGAAAACTGATAAGATATTTACTCAATTAGTTGCATGATGCCTTCTATTTCCCCCCACAGTTTTGGCTGCCTACTACTTCTTGATCAACTCTTTATGTTATAATAGGTTCCTTATATCTTTTTCTTTTCTTTTTCTCTTTGTTCTGTTGTTATTGTTTTGTTTTTTTTCTTATATCTTTTTCTACATCGAGAAGAGAAACATGTTTTTCCCCAGCATATTTGATCAAAATGTATTTTTTTAAAGATTTTATTTATTTATTTGACAGAGAGAGATCACTAGTAGGCAGAGAGGCAGGCAGAGAGAGAGGGGCAAGCAGGCTTGCCGCTGAGCAGAGAGCCCTATGTGGGGCTTGATCCCAGGACCTTAAGATTGTGACCTGAGCCGAAGGCAGAGGCTTAACCCACTGAGCCACCCAGGCGCCCCCAAAATGTATTTATTTTTGATACTATATATTTTTTTTTGCTTTATATGTTATTGAAAATGCCAAGTAATTTCTAGATTTTTTTTTTTAATTTGGAAAGACTCTGAGAGATTTTTAAAATGTATGAGTGAGATTTAGAATTGCAAACAGATTAGATGCTGGTTCCAGACACTTAACAATCAGATTCTACTCTTTAACTCATAGGTCGAGGTGCCATTAGGGCCTGCTCAGATCACCATGTGACTCTGATCCTATAGCCCCTTAGGTCAATGGGGAGAACGTATTTCTGGAACTTGTTCCTATCCTGGAATAGGTAGCTATAATCTAGTTATATATAGAAGAGACTGAATTATAAACATATTTCCTAATGAACTCAAACTATACATATCTCCATTTTAATCTCCCCTTAGCTATATTTCCAAATTGCCTGAAGTCATCCTATGCTACCTAAGAAGAGGGGAATATTAGTAGAAAACAACATTAGTCTTAATCAATTACAGTTAAAATATCCCACTTCTGCAAACTTAAAAAAAAAATTGTGTGAACATATGAACACATAGCAGGACCTTTTTCTGGGTCTCGGAAAGAAGCTAGGCAAACAAAGGACCTTAATATTTAAGCTTCATTAGTTTCAAGTTGGATCAGTCTCTGAACATGATGTGAAGATTAGATCTAAAGTCAAATGGAAATCATGCTCATCGTAAATGTTTACAAAATAAAGATCATGTTAGAGATGGCTTACTGTGTGGATTTGAGTTATTTGCATTTGATAAAGCAATAGCTTCCTATCATTTGAAAATTTAAATTTTAATGTTTCATAACTTAAGTTTCCTACTCTGAGTAAAATAATTTGACACTATCCTTGCCTTCTGTCCTCACTCTTTGCCTTCTTCCCTGGGTGACTTCTACCAAATGCTGTCACCTGTATAAATGTTGCTTTCCTGATGTTTGTCTCTGCCTTTCTTCTGAGATCTAAATCTGAGTATCTGCTTAGTTGGCTGCTGACACTTTAATATTACAAAGACATAGTCCATCATCTACTATGCTGAAGATGCTTTTCACCTTTACATTTGTAACCTTGTCCTCATTGAATCCCTATGTGTATTTATGTCAGCCTACATGCAGTCCTTTCCTCCTATATCCTCTTAATGCCACCCCCACAAATAACTTACAGTGGGTCCACCTTCCTGATCTAGACCATAGCAATAGCTTATTTCCTCATTTCCTTACCTATGAGTTTAATGAGATCAGGAAATATGCTGTTCATTTCTGTACTCTGAGCACAAAATATAATGTCTGGCACAAAGGAGGTGATCTCAGATATATTTTGAATGAGTGATTAATTGAAGGGAAATTTCTGAAGTGTGGGTTAGCAATTAACCTACTAAAACCTGAATGTATAGATGGGTGGAAGAATGGGTTATCATAAAACCATGAAATTCTAAAGCAGGGGCAGCATATGGCTTTTCTTCTTTGCTGACAACTTGGTAATACTAAGCCTACTACTCTTTTCTCCCCTTACCACATCTTAGTGAATCATAAAATCTTTGGGTATATAAAAGGAATTAAGTCAGTGAAAACATGATAGATCAGAAAGTACAGATATAAGCTCAATATATTAAAAGAGTAATTCACAAATTGGAAATCTTCAGAGTGTGCAAAAATGATGCACTAAGAAGGCCTAATAATGTATTTGAAGAGAGTATCCATGTTTGGGGCAGCTCTGACTTGATAAAATTTCATTATTGGGGGCACCTGTGTGGCTCAGTGGGTTAAAGCCTCTGCCTTCAGCTCAGGTCATGATCCCAGGGTCCTGGGATTGAGCCCCGAATCAGGATCTCTGCTCTGCAGGGAGCCTGCTTCCTCCTCTCTCTCTCTCTCTCTCTCTCTGCCTGCCTCTCTGCCCACTTGTGATCTCTGTCTGTCAAATAAATAAAATCTAAAAAAAAAAAATTTCATTATTGATGATAATGTTTGTGGAAAAAGAGACCATAGTCAGAGAAAGCTTAAAATGTTAATTAAAATCAATACATAAAAATGATAGATCTACCTGTTTGTCTACCTCACTAGCATGTCTCTCTCCCTCTTTTTCTCTTTCTTCCTTCCTCTCTCTATATATGTGCATATATATCAATCTTAGAAAACAATAATGGATGTTTTATTCTTTATGTGTATTTATGAGTAGACAGAGCATCTTTATTGAATTGATTTTCTTAAAGTAAGTATTTCCCTCTCTCCCACTACGTATTTTATTTCTTGCCCAAGTTTCTATTGCCCTTCTTCTAGAAGGTGAGTATTTATTTATTGAGATTGTCCATCTACCTTACGGTCCTCTATGTTATAGACCCAATTTTATGACATGACCTACCTTATAACAATACTAACTAAAACCCATTTTGATATTTCATCTTTATATTTAATATAGCATATGGAGATGCTTATGGGTTATAGTAATTAAAAATAATGTCATGTATCATTAGTTATGCCTAACTAATAGGGATTTATGATGATTTGATTAGGAATGATACTAAAATATGCTTTTATACCCAAAGAAAAAAATGTATTAAACAAATTTTTAGTGTACTTAAAAATTTAGGAGGATCGTTTAATTGTGAGAATATGTTTCAAGTCCTTAACAGTGTCACTTTTCATGGTAATAATCAGTGGATCAGTTAAAATTATTTTGATTTGCATATCTTATTTTACTATATGTTACATTATTTTACCTAGGACTTATCTCTCTCATTTTTGTAGAACTCATTTTAATTTGTGTTAGATATGAATTAAATAACAAACCAACTTTTTGATGTTCTCTTGTTAAGAATTTTCACATATTCAAATTGTGTTTTTCTCAGTTCTTTTAAATTAATTAGATTTTTCTACATAACTTTAATGCAGGTGCCAAGAATTTGTTGGATATCATACCAAGATAAGTTAATATTTAAATGCTTCATTTAGGGATGCCTGGGTGGCTCAGTTGGTTAAGCGGCTGCCTTCGGCTCAGGTCATGATCCCAGCATTGGGATCGAGTCCCACATTGGGCTCCTTGCTTGGCGGGGAGCCTGCTTCTCCCTCTGCCTCTGCCTGCCACTCTGTCTGCCTGTGCTTGCTCTCTCTCTCTCTCTCTCTCTGACAAATAAATAGATAAAAAAAGAATAAAAAAAATAAATGCTTCAATTAAAACTGAATATATTCTAGTCACTTATTATGTAGCAAACAAATAGCTAATTCAAAGTTGATTCAGTTTTTTTTTCAATAGAAAGCACATAAGAAAGTCAATTTGTAGATATTCTCAAATTACTCATTATTATAAATTATGGTGTGTCAAGAAAGGCCACTCAAACTTAAAATGACTGCTAAGAGCATCTTTATCTTTTTCTTTCCTGATACCAAAATAAATTTATAAAGTTAAGATGTTTTATACTAATCAGCCTAAGTTCAAAATCCAACTCTGCCACTTAGGAGGTCTGTGATCGTAACCAAGTTATTTAATTTCCCTAAACTCTAGTTGGTTTATTTGTTAAAAGGGGAAAATAGTAGCTGCTTTATAGATTTTTCATGAGGATTAAATGAGATTATGAGTGAAATGTTCTGTTTTTTTTTTTTTTTCGAAGATTTATTTATTTATTTATTTGACAGACAAAGATCACAAGTAGACAGAGAAGCAGGCAGAGAGAGAGGAGGAAGCAGGCTCCCCGCTGAGCAGAGAGCCCGATGCGGGGCTCCATCCCAGGACCCTGGGATCATGACCTGAGCCGAAGGCAGAGGCTTTAACCCACTGAGCCACCCAGGTGCCCCAGTGAGGGAAATGTTCTTAGCATGGTGTCTGGCATAGAGTAGTCAATGAAGAGTAAATAAATTAATTTAGTATAGTTAAATGTAAACAGTACATAATATAATCAACTACTTTCAGTTTCAACTATAATTACTAAATATGGCACATTTTTATGATTTTTAAAAACAACCATTTAAAGAATATCACTGGTGGGAAGTGAAGTACTAATACTGGCTTTTGTACTGAATTTACTGAATATGTATGAAAAATTGCTGAAAATCTCTTCAGGCAACACCCCCAGTTTTAGGTAGATTGGTATTGGCTATTTAATCACAACCTGAATTTAATTTTATTGATTCATTTTATGAATTGATTTATGTTATTCATTTTATTTACTCTATTTCATTAACCTTCTTTGCAACACACTACCTATATCTGTGGACACATTTAATAGTGGAATTCTCTTCCTATCCCTGAAATGTTGGGTTTACTCACTGATATTGGTGTCCTTGGTTCTCTCTTCTTATTCACCCCTTTTCAGATGATTTCTCTACTTCAAGGGCTTTAGTTATTATTGTTTGCTAATAATTCCCATATGTATTTCTCTAACATATAGCTTTTTATTTTTTTTTAAGATTTTATTTATTTATTTGAGAGAGAGGGAGAGCAGAGAAGGAGAGTGAGAGGTAGAAGCAGACTTCTTGCCAAGCAGAGTCCAACATGGGGCTTGATCCCAGGAAGCTGAGATCATGACCTGAGCCAAAGGCAAATGCTTAACCAATTGAGCCACCCAGGCATCCCCATATAGCTCTTTAGATCACAAAATCCAATATCCTGTTGGGCTTCTCCATCTTAATTCCCACAAAAACTTTATTGTAATTATTATTATTTTTTTAAGTTTACTTGAGAGAGCATGCACACACAAGGTGGGGGGGGGGCGAGGGAGAAGCAGACTCCCCACTGAGCAGAGAGCAGTGGGCTCCTGGGGCTCCTTCCCAGGACCCTAGGATCATGACCTCGGCCTGAGGCAGCCACTTAACCAATTGAGCCACCTAGGCACGCCACCCACAAATACTTTAAATTCATTATACTCCAAACTGAAGTCAACATCATTGATTTATAAACAGTTTTTCCCTTGTTTTTTTTATTGTAGTAAAAATTACTGTCATCAATCCAGCTGTGAAAACTGAAAATCTGGGTATTACCTTTGACTTCCTTCTTAACTCAGCCCCCTCAGCAATCAAACACCAAGTTCCGTCAAATTATCTCCATCCCCACTACACTACCTAGGCTACACCATATCACCCTTTCCAGGAATATTCAGCAGATTACTAAATACTATGCTTTTTCTAGTGCTTTGTGCCTACATTCCATTCTCTGCAGAATAGACAAAGTGATCTTTTAAAGCACAAATGTCAGACTTGGGCCCAGTCCTCAAATCTGTGGAGCTCAGACAAGCGTAGAAACTCAGAAAGAGTGGAAGAGCCCCCTTCTCTACCTTCATGATCCATCCCTTACTGCCAGAACACTTATAAGTAAGTGTATTACATACATTTATAAATAGACATTCCAGCCTATTGATCATTGTCCACAACTATCCTCTCCTTAACAGCTGTTCAGGGACCTTCCCTTACTTGGAGGTAAATCCACAGATGTAATCTGCTCCTAGGGGTTAGACCTGGGATAGATATCACACAGGCCATAGAAGCATGGGATCATGCATGGAATCATGGAATCATCTGGGTATGGAATTCTGTGTGAATCTATACACAGAACATGCTCCAGAGGGATGGGCATGGGTGCCAGGTGGGTTCATGTCCTTGTCCTTTGCACTTCTTGTTGTGTGGGTAGAGGCACAGCCAGAGGAAGCCATGGATAAGGATCTGTTTTACTGGGTCTGATACAGTGACCTAGTTAATCCTTTAATGACTCTCTTCCTCTCAGGATCAAGTCTACACTGTTAAGGATAAACGAAAGGGCCTTTTATGGTCTGACTCATATGTTCCTCTGTTTTATTTCTCAACATACTTTATCTCCTACTCTATAATCTAGTAAGTCAGAAGTCATTTTAATTCTTTGCATATAGAATGTTCTCTCTTTTACCTGGACTTTTGCATAAACCATTTTCTTATTTTTCAGCACTCTTCATCACTTCTCCACATGGATTTTTTTCTTTTCATATTTCAGATCTCTAGATGACACTTTCTTCAAGAAAATTTCCTTTACACTATCCATGATAGTTCTCTGTATCTCTCCACCACCGAAAGTTCATGCATCCTAGATGTCATGCCTGTAATGTTTTATTTACACAAATGCTAACATCCACTCCATGGATTTGACTAGAATGCCATAGAGAGCTTATGACGCATCTTACCTGGTTTTGGAACATGACCCATGTTCAGTGCCATAGTGCTTAGGAGAGTGTTGACTCTTTTCCTAGCCTGTTGCAAGATTTGGGATTCTTTCCTGATTTCTTTTCTTTTCTTTCTTCTTCTTCTTTTTTTTTTAATCTATTTGTTTGAGTGAAAGACAGAGACTGAGAGAAAGAGAGAAAGCGCACATACACATGAGCAGAGGGAGGGAGAAACAGACTCTCTGCTGAGCAGGGAGCCTGATGTGGGGCTCGATCCCATGACTCTGGGATCATGACCTGAGCCGAAGACAGAGGCTTAACTGACTAAGCCACCCAGGTGCCCTCTTTCCTGATTTCTACAAAAAAAAAAACAAAAGCAAAAACAAAAACAAAAAACCATTCATACCAAGTTTATAGTAGAATTTTATGGAAGTTTATTTAACTGAAAATTCCAGTGGTCATCAGGAAGAGTCAAAATCGTATATTACATTTCAGCTGAAACTCCCTACACATGTTTCTCCTTTGAAGTTTCTCCCCAGTTGTAGTCTTACCCTTCTTTACTCTTTCCCCACCCAGCCTCAAATATCAGTCATTTTTGTCCTTAATTTCCTTCAAGGAGACCTCAATAACAACCCCTCTTAATTTCAGATCATAGTTTCTATCTCCCAGAAAGCTTACTGAAATATATTCCTAAATAAGGCCAATATGTCTCTCCAAGAACTACTTTCATACGAACTACCAGAAGGAAAAACGTGGTTTATGTTTGTAGTGTGATCAGGATGTGCCAAAGCTTGGTCCAGTTTACTGCCAGTGCTTGAGATCTATCAGGAAGCTGAAGTAGAAAAAGTATACATTGATTATATCTGGTCTGAGGAAATCTTGATTATTGTGTACTCATCTAAGTAAAGCAGTCTGTACTTTGGTAACAAAAAATAGGAGTAAACCTAATAAGATTTTGACTTATAAAAGATGAGTGAAAATTATGCATTAATGTGTAGCTGATCATCATTAAGCAACATTCTTTCAGGAAACATATGTCTGTCTGATATTCACAGCATTGTATCTGTGAGGTTTGCCTTCTCCAGAAATGCATCTTTGATTTATTACTGCCCTGGGCTAATTGAAGAAAATGTTAAGTCTCAGCTATGTGATTCGAGCATATTGACTATGTGGTCAGTGAAGGAGAAAGAAACGGAGATTTTATGGAACAAGAGCCATCTGTGTCTTAGTTTGAAACTCATTAAATGTGGTGCAGTCTGTGGCAGGATGACAGCAATTATAGACTTCAGTGTGTGAGGATTTAAAAAATCACATGTAGAAGTTGGTAACTGACTAATAATTATTTTCCAAATTGTATTGTACCTCGGGTTAATTTCCATGGACATCTTTTGGCCACGGCCACACTATTAGATGAAGGCAGTATTGAAAGAGAAAGGTATTTTTGATAATCCCTATTATTGAGAATCTTATACAAAGGTTCACCTTCTATCTGAAACTACTGCTAAATGATCTCTTTCCTTTTTTCTTAACAGAGTTTCCCTTGAATACAGTGCAGTAACCTCTAGTAAACAGAAAGTAATGCTCATTTCCTAGTCATATTCACATAAGTTGCAAAATTTCTAGTTAAATAGTCCCAGATATGCTCTTTTTTATAGAAGTGGGGAAGGAGGAAAGTAGGATGAATAGATACTGAGATTGTTATATTTCTTTCCAATTGCACATACTAATTGCTCATAATCAACCTCTATCCTTAAATAATTCACATTTCCCATTTTAATACTATATAAGAAAAAAATGCAGGAGATTGACAAAGAAAAGACCAAAAAAGAAAAGAAAAAATTGAACTACATAGAATTTATGTGCAATACATATGCACTTATATGATTAGTTTTTGTTGTTTTGGAGAGATATAGTTGATATCTTTGAAAAATATGAAATCCAAGAGAATTAATGCCATTTATATGGTCTCTCAACTTCTTCCTGAATCACAATTCTGTGAAGAGCCACTTGTTTCTTGTGCCCTGTTAACCCTCTCAGATTTCAGATTTCGGTAGAAGTTTATCTTTCACTCAGTGATTACTTTTCACAAAGAAATACAGATTTTGGCACTTTACTGTATTTTCTGCAAAGATAATTACAAGGCAAGAACAAAACCCATTGAAATGCAGATGCTGGGCAACTTGATAAACCCAAGTGCTAGTTAAATAGCCTGCGTGCTCAGCCATCCTTGAAGTTATTCAGATGTGTGTTTCAGCAAATGTACAAACTACTGTGCATAGTGAATCTTTGGTATGCTTGGGGGAAAAAAACCCACAAGTATTAAATCTTCCAATACTAAATGACTACATTTTACAGAAAGAAATTTGGGATATATTTTAATTAAGATAACCTTGAATTTATGTTTTATAAGATTTAAGATTCTTTCCATGGTAGGACACAATACTTGGGTAGATGAAAGGCAGAATTCTTTATGACTTACAGATTTTAGTAAGAGAAGGCTGTGAGGCAGGGTCAAGAAGAGAATTGCACTTGGGGACAGGATAACCACAAGCTGGAGCTTGCACATGATGTGCAAGAAAAATAGAGTTGGGGTGTCTGGGTGACTCAGTGGGTTAAAGCCTCTGCCTTCAGCTCAGGTCATGATCTCAGGGTCCTGGGATCGAGCCCCGCATCAGGCTCTCTGCTCAGCAGGGACCCTGCTTCCTCCTCTCTCTCTCTGCCTGCCTCTCTGCCTACTTGTGATCTCTGTCTGTCAAATAAATAAATAAAATCTTTAAAAAAATATATTGGATGAAAAAAAAAGAAAAATAGAGTTATTTAGGTTTCTTGGTCTCCTTGTAGATTGGCTAATTTGGATAATTTCATGGGCTCCAGGGCCATAAAGACTATACCTGGCCTCAGGGTGAGGAGGGCAGGGGCTTAGTAGGCTAATGTATGAGAGCCTGATGAAAGAAATGGTTGGCATGTGGTATTAACAGCTATTCAAAAAGGGAAACTGACCAGCCCCTAGTCACAGTCTCAAGTCTGGATCAAGCCAGCATTAAAAGAAAAACAAACAAAAAAAACGTACTAAACAATTTGCTACCAAACAAACCTCCAAATTTCAAACTCAACTCAACAGAATATTATTTGGGGCTCATATAATAATAGTTCAGTCAATACAGCTGATTCTCTTTTAGACGGGCAGCCTCCTACATGGAGATATAGAGACTCATGCTTTGTCCATCTTATGACTTGTCCATCGTCTAGTATCTAGGTGTTTTATTCTGGATTTTCTGGATCCTGTTGGCAAATGGAGGGAGGGGAGCAGTGTGAAGAAAGTGCACTTGTGTTAACCAAAGGGCTCATGTTCCACTGCCTAAAAGTAGTTATTTTATCTTACCTGAGGAGAGAATGGTTGAGGGGCTAATAAATGTAGTCCTGGTTGAGTGGCTACTTCTCAGCAGTATCCCTCACAATGGAAAGGGAGAGCAATACTTTGGTAGACAGATAGAGCTGTTTTCACCACAGAAAAGTTTTAAAATGCAGGTGGCCTCCAAACTAACTTAGGATGGTTTGACTTATGATTTTTCCACTTTACAGCAGTGTGAAAGCAATACACATTCACTAAGAAACCATACTTTGAAGTTTTACCTTTTCCCAGGCTACTGGTACGTCCTAGAATACTCTCTTTGATGCTGGGCAGCAGCAGCTGCAGATCCCAGTTGGCCAGGAGGATTTACAACCATTCTGTTGTTCACTGTCATTAAAGTATTAAAAAATTACATGAGATAGTCAACAGTTTATAATAAACTAGTTTATAATAAACTAGGATTTTATTTTATAATAAAATAGGATGTGTGTAGATGATTTTGCCCAACTGAAAGTGTTCAGAACACATTTAAGGTAGGTTAGATATACTAAATGCATTTTCAACTTACAATATTCTTAACTTAAAATTGGTTTATCAGAGTACAATCCTATTGTAAAATGAGGAAGATATGTATATATCTCTATATACATATATATATACACACACACATAATATGTATACATGTCTAATATATATATAGTATGCATACATATATGGGCATGCACATAGATTTTATAGCAAGGGAAAATTATTATAAAGAATTTTAGGTAGGGGGCACCTGGGTGGCTCAGTGGGTTAAAGCCTCTGCCTTCGGCTCAGGTCATGGTCCCAGGGTCCCAGGGTCCTGGGATTGAGCCCCGCATTTGGCTCTCTGCTCAGCAGGGAGCCTGCTTCCTCCTCTCTCTCTGCCTGCCTCTCTGCCTACTTGTGATCTTTGTCTGTCAAATAAATAAATAAAATCTTAAAAAAAAAAGAATTTTAGGTAGGAGTGCCTGGATGGCTCAGTCGATTAGGTGTCTGCCTTTGGCTCTGGTTGTGATCCCCGGGGTTAAGAACAAGTGCACTTCCTTCACACTGCCCCCTTCCCCCCATTTGCCTGCTTCTCCCTCTCCTTTTGTCTGCTGCTCCCCCTGCTTGTACTCTCTTTCTCTCTGTTAAATAAATAAATAAAATCTTTAAAAAAATATTTTTAAGCAAAATGAATTGTCATTTTAGCAAATTTCAACCTCGATGTATAAGTACTCCTAATAGCACATTGAAATTCTTAGTTTTCTCTGGCAAATTTTTTTCCCATGGCCTGAAATGTTGTGCATTTGGCCTGAAAGGATTTACTGTGGGTTTTCAATTACATTATACAAATGGGGTCTCACATACATAATATTGAATGGGCAAAGCGAGACACAAGACTGTATGTTCTTCTCTCTTCAAAATAGCATTTCTGAGATTTGTCCATATTGTGGCACATAATTGTAGAAAATTCATTCTCCTTGCTCTTTAGCATTCAACTGTGTGATTATCCAGTTTGCCTATCCATTCTACCATTGATGGTTATTTGAATACATTCCAGTTTAAAGTTATTACCAATTGTGCTACCAAGAATATTTTAAAATATTTTAAATTTTTTAAAAGATTTTATCTATTTATATGACAGGCAGAGATCACAAGTAGGCAGAGAGGCAGGCAGAGAGAGAGGAGGAAGCAGGCTCCCTGCAGAACAGAGAGCCCAATGCAGGGCTCGATCCCAGGACACTGGGATCATGACCTGAGCCGAAGACAGAGGCTTTAACCCACCGAGCCACCCAGGCACCCCTAAAATATGGCTTTTGATGAACTTTTATACTCATTTATATTGGGTATATGTATAGAAGTGAAATTTCTGGGCTATATATACATATAGTAAGAATGTATTCAGTTTATATGCTCCTAAATTTTCTAACCTTCTTTTACCAGCTATTATAATTGATCAAAAATACATCACATTCCCTGTACTCTCCTTATTTTATTTTGTTGCACAAAACTTTATGTAAACAGTAAAAAAAAAATAAAAGAAATTTAGGCAGAAAGTCCTACTAATTCCACTAACATATGACCTGTTTTGTTGTTGTTGTTTTTTAAAGATTTTATTTATTTATTTGACACAGAGAGAGATCACAAGTAGGCAGAGAGGCAGGCAGAGATAGGGGGGTGGGGAAACAGGCTCCCCACTGAGCAGAGAACCCGATGTGGGACTCGATCCCAGGACCCTGAGATCATGACCTGAGCCGAAGGCAGAGGCTTAACCCTCTGAGCCACCCAGG
Source organism: Taxidea taxus jeffersonii (assembly GCA_003697995.1). Lineage (NCBI taxonomy): Eukaryota > Metazoa > Chordata > Mammalia > Carnivora > Mustelidae > Taxidea > Taxidea taxus. Next base: position 41,816 of record ML093292.1, on the reverse strand, counting down.
CGTCCCTGACCTGTTTTGTTTTTATTTCCACCTAGACCTTATTAATCTTAATTGTTTAAACACAGTCTTTGTTTTAAGCTTATTTACTTATTGTTATTTTATGAATTTTTATACATATATGTTTTTCTAATTATGACTTTTTTTATGACTGCATTGACTCGATCTACCAGAAGTAGAAATTTCCTATTGTAGACTGTTTAAAGTATTTTCAATTTTCACTAATTTTTATTGAAATAATTCATATATTTAAACTGTACTGTATCTTTGGTACACAGTTTCTTGGGTTCGGTATGTGTTTGGGAAGAGAATGTAACATGTTTTCTGTCTCTGACCTTTTAGCAAGCCCAGAGAAAAGTACAACTTTTCATGACAGTGTGTCAACCTACTTACCTTCACATTAACGTATACTTAACTTTGCCTCAAGCCTGAGTGACATTACGTTTCCTCCCAGAAGGTTGAATTGGTAAGGTCTCGACAACCAAATTCTTGGTTGAAAATTGAACATTTGGATCTACCATGATTTCTTACTTCTTTGTCACAGAACTAGACATGTCTGTTACAGGAGTAAGAGAAACTTTTTGCTCTTTATACCTAAGCTTTGCAGGTTTCACTCTACATTTTACTGTCTGTCTCCCTCTTCTCCACTCGTAACACTTCCATCTATCCCTGGAGATTTTACATTTCAAAAAATAACTATAGCTTAATGATGTGTGAGCAGACTAAAGCAAATAATGACTCTAGTAGGGAAATGTCACAAGCAAAAATACTTCCTTAATTCTGATGCTAATACTGTGACCAGCCTTCCTGGTCTATATTCCTTCAATCCATGTATTTTTGTTTTGATTCCCCAAATAATATGTATTCTTGAATGTTAGGACTCAAGGGTTCTCACTGGCTATATAAGTTAAAGCAGGAGCCGTGTTTTTAAATGACAGATCTCACTGCAAAATATAGATAGCTATGATCCCATGAGTAATCCCAGTGAGGATAATGTGTCAAAGTAAAATAATTAAATATGAGATGAAAAAAGATAAGTTTAATCAGTGCTTACAGCCAATTACATTTTGGCAGAGTGTTACTACTGTTTCTAAAAACCATTTGATTTGCATTTAAATGATTAAAAGGAAGAGTTATAAAGTAATTGGGAAATCCTAATTTCATTAATTTTTTTTTTACTCAGTGCTTAATTCAAAAATTGTCAAGAAGGATGTAATGCTTAAAAAGTGAAAAGGAAAGTTTGGAAATCTTAAAAGAGTAAAAAAAAAATCACCTTTTTTTGAAGAATGAATAATCTTCATAGCCAAATACTAAGTTGCTGTTTATTTTTAATGTAGTTACATGTAACTCAATGTTTCGAGCTCAGTACTCTCATGTAGGCAATCTACATTATAGAAATATTATTATTATTATTATTATTTTAAAGATTTTATTTATTTATTTGACACAGAGAGAGAGAGAGATCACAAGTAGGCAGAGAGGCAGGCAGAGAGAGAGGGGGAAGCAGGCTCCCCGCTGAGCAGAGAGCCCGATGAGGGGCTTGATCCCAGGACCCTGAGATCATGACCTGAGCCGAAGGCTGAGGCTTAACCCACTGAGCCACCCAGGTGCCCTACTATTATTATTATTAACTATATAATTTTTTAGCAGACCTCAGAGGATAAGAAATATCTTCCCTTAGTTCCGAGTACACAAATATTCCTTAAAAGCTTACGGAAATTCTGGAGTGAGGGCCCCTAATAAGAAGTTTCAAGACAGGGCGCCTGGGTGGCTCAGTGGGTTAAGCCGCTGCCTTCGGCTCAGGTCATGATCTTAGGGTCCTGGGATTGAGTCCCGAATCGGGCTCTCTGCTCAGCAGGGAGCCTGTTTCCCCCCCTCTCTCTCTGCTGCCTCTCTGTCTACTTGTGATCTCTGTCTGTCAAATAAGTAAATAAAATCTTTAAAAAAAAAAAAGCTTCAAGACATAAATGTTCAAATATTTCTTTTTTAAAAAATCACTTTATTGAGGTATGATTGACATGCAAATAGCTGTTCATGCTAGTGTATGTATACAACTTGATGAGTTTAGAGAGAAGTATATACCCCTGAAATCACCGTAATTCGTGCCATGAACATATGTATCAATACCCAATAGTTTCCTCCAACCTTCTTTATTTATCGCTATTATTATTTTAGTTAACATTATTGTATTGTATAATTAAGAATTTGCTAAGAGCATAGATCTAATGTTAAGTGTTCTTATCACAAAAATAATAAGTAAATATTCCAGCATTACAAGCTTGTTTGTAAGGCTTAAACAGTTTTTTTTTTTTTTTAAGATTTTATTTATTCATTTGATAGACAGAGATCACAAGTAGGCAGAGAGGCAGAGAGAGACAGAGGAGAAAGCAGGCTGTCCGCAGAGCGGAGAGCCCGATGTGGGGCTCGATCCCACGACCCTGGGATCATGACCCCAGCTGAAGGCAGCGGCCTTAACCCACTGAGCCACCCAGGCGCCCCAAGGCTTAAACAGTTTTATATTTTGTCACTAAAATGACTAACTTGAGGTTAATCACCAAAATTAATAGAGCAGGGTAAATTTGTCAATATGATCATCTTCTCTTAAAATTTATTTCTATGTGAAAAATAATAAAATATGCACTGCTACTTACCAAATGTAAAAATATTTTTTATAAGAGTATCCTGATGAACAGAGATAAATCTCTACTTTTCTTAAGGATAATCAGTTTGGGGCACCTGAGTAGCTCAGGTGGTTAAGCAACAGCCTTTGACTCAGATCCTGATATCAGGGTCCTGGGATCGAGCCCCACATTAGGCTCTCTGCTCAGTGGGGAGACTGCTTCTCTCTCTCCTCCCAGCTCTTGCTCTCTTTCACTGTCTCTGTCTCTCTCAAATAAATAAAATCTTTAAAAAAAAGGTTATTAAAAAGAGGATAATCGGTTAAACATCAGTATTGTTCAAGGTGAAGGATAATATTATTTCCTCTGAATTTCACCAAAGGAAGGATATAAAGAGTTAATTATACAATATAGTCAAAGTTTACCACATTAAAGTTACACTGATATTATCTGTTAAGATACATTATCACTGATTATTAAAGTTTTATCTTCATGCCTGAATAGTCCATTATTGACATAAACAACCCTTTTGTTTTTATTTTACCAATATGAAATTACAATAAAAGATTAAATGCATAGATGTCCTAAATGTCCTTGAAATGAAAAGAGAAAATGTTTCAGACCATATTTCAAAAGCTAATATATATATTTCTTATCACCGGAAAAAAATGAATTAACTTTGTATTCATTAGACGGTCTTTGAAATAATCTTCAATTAAACAGACAATAGCTTGCCAAGTTCTATAAAGATAAGACCTCAGTCTTACATAGAATGTTTTCCACCATTTATTTACTTGTCATGCTTTAATTTTCTCTGCTTCTTTTAGCTCCTGCTAACATCTGGAAAAGAGATGTAATAGAATAGGTTTTTTCATTTTTGAAGTACCTATCATAAGATTATTTCATACTAGCATTAGATATGTCAACCTTTTTTGATTAAGGAGTACAGAGATGTGAGAAAATTTCCCCTTTGAAGCATTCTATAAACAAAACTGGATCATTTATTTTCAAATTAAGTTGGCAAATGTAGTACATTAATTATAATAATCTGAAGTATGTATAGATGCCAAACTCTTTAATAAACATTTTATAGGTATTCTCTAATTTAAACTTTATAACAACCTTTCAGTTAGGTACTGTCATTGAACCTCACTCTGCAGGTGCGTGGACTGTTTCTAAGAAGTTTTAAGTTCCCAAACTCACATGGCTATAAGGGGCAGAGTCAGGATTTATACAAATGGAAGTCTTTGGACTTTGGTGTATGAAGAGGTTGAGCAGGAAGACTGATGGAATGAGTTCTATAGACCCTAAAAAGTGCCTAATTAGTGGATCCATCTAGGCATCTATTCTTTCATTCAACAAATATTTCTCAGCCTCTATTTTGGGCAAGTCAGTGAGCAGAGAGCAGAACCAACAATAACTGAATTAAACATGGCCTCAAATATCAGGAGTGTTTAGTTCTCTAGAGGTTAAAAACCAATTTTAAAAAGCAATTTTAATGTAGTTTTAAATGTCAGTGTGTTAAGAACTATGATGGGGATTTGACTGGATAACATATTTTGTGATTTTTAATTTCTAAAGACTGAAGGCCCAGTGAAATTCTAGGTGGAGTTTCTTTCTGGAAATGGGTTTGCTAGCTCTTATAGGAGCTTAATATTTGTAAATGTTATTGGTGACAATGTTTGGGGCCCTTTGAAGAATTGGAAAATAAGGTTGTCATAGGCCATAGACACTGGGTAGAAAAGCTGAAGAAGACTAGTATACACTGAACTGAAGGGTCTGAGGAAGTATACTGAGAAAAAGTGAGAGGCAACAGGGAATCTCAGGAATCTCACAGAATACCCTCTGAGCAGGATACGAATTGTGTCCACAGAGTGAACACTCAACATTTATACAAATAAAATAACAAGAGACATGGAACTAGTGGAAGGATCTTGGATGCTAATGGTGTGTGAATTTAAGGGCATTGGGATCGGGGAAGGGAGGCCTGTGTGCTATGCACCATTTACTTAAAGGAGTGTCAGTAGCTAACTGAGTAGCAGTGGCAGGATAATAGCATGGGAATGACCCTCTGCAGAGGCCTCTAATGGCATGAAGTGCATCTGAGGACATGCATCTTTTATGTCCTCTATGAGGTTAAGTCAATAGAAGCATTATTTAACTAGGAAAGATAGAGCCCTTGGAGGATCAGGCATGAAACAACAAGGGTCAGGTACACTTGACTCCAAGGTCAAATGGGATGTTTTATGGGGCAGCCTTATGTCAATTATAATGGATTACCAGGATTATAAGTACCTGATGTGATGGTAGATTTATACCATTGTGGGATTGTTTTTGATGTTAGCTGGCAAATGTTTAGACATCTATTTTTTAAAGCAGGAAATTTGGTGGTAGAGGGCTGCTGGTTAGAGGTCTATCAGAACATTGTCCATGCTGTATTCTATTTGTCTCCTTATTGTCTGACACATAAATGGTGACGATCATGTGCCTCTGTATCCTTAGTGTCCAATTATATCCTTGGTACATATTTGACACCAGCAAATTTTTGCAAAAATAACCACATGAATGCATGGAAGGCAATCTGAGGCCCAAATTATCACAAATACAAAGTTTTCAATTGGTACATTTAATCTGATGGGTTTCATGGGCCTTATTCTTACTTCTCTTTCAGAAACTCACATGACTGGCAGTCTATCTTTTTGTATTCAACAAAGCAACAGAAAAAAGTCAGTTGCTAGTCATAACTTAAAAATACAGCTCAAAGCCAGAGTGCTTCATCTCCTAGGGGCAATCTTATGTTTCATCACTATTGGCTGATGGATATTATTCCTCAAGTATTAGTGATTGGGTTGAAGAGGTTTTTTGATGTCTGGGGGCCTTTACAGTGGCCTGAAGTCAGGGCACATAGTGATCTGAGAGGATCCTTGGGGTTTGTAGCATAGTGGAATAGTGATCGGAGAATAGCAGCAGTCTCTCTGGATTCTGGGAAAGCTAATTCAGGTTTAAAATTTGTTGGGAAACTATTGCCAAGTTCTCAGCAGCAATGCCTAGAAAAATAGGGATTTCAAGAAAATGTCGTAGACTGTAACCACTCCAAATGGAAATGTAGTCAATTTTCTAATACATATTCTAATCATATACTTAACGACTCCTTTAGCTGTCTTTTGTTTCTTCTCACTATACACTTAGTTTCACATTTCATGAGAGTATCTCTCTAGATACAAAGCCAGTTATGCTACTACTTGCTTAAAAACCTTCAATTAAAAATTTAAAAAAACCATCGGTTTCAAAAGTATTTAGAGTATGTTATTACTAAACTAAACAATGGAGCCACAAAGATTATTCATAGTTGAGTCATGTCTTACTGAGGGAGAAAGACAAGAGTAAATGAAACAATAGACGGCCAGTGGGTAATAGAAGTGTGTATAGGATGCTGAGGAGCATGCAGGGGGCTTAGTGGTATCAATCAGTGGGCAAGGCTGGAGGTAATGGCAAAGAAAGAGCATATCATAGAGAGATGTTTATATTATACCTTGAGCAAGTGTAGAAAATTACTGAGATGAAAATTGGGAGAGAATGCATGGGAAAGGCTGGAGAAAGGTACAAAGGTGCAGAAAAGGATTTTAAGCCAGGAAGCCAAACAGTTTGGTGTAGATGTCAGGTTGAAAACAAAGATAACAAGAGAGCTGATGTTGGACTGTGTGGAGGAGGTTGCTCTGCCTCAATTATCTAGCAGGTCCCAGGATCAGTTCTTGTGGGTTCCAGGAAACCACTGAAGGGGTTGAAGTCATGAAAATCTGTAGTGTGTGCTTTTGAAAGAGCATTCTGATCACAGTGTAGTGGGTAGAACAGACAAGATGAGAGGCAAAAGAACCAGATGAGAGCTCATGAAATATTAGCTTCTCACCGCTTATCAGGCACACCAGTGTAAATTTGCTCTACCAGTGATGTACTGATTATGGGAATCAGGCTTGCATTTACGTCGGAGGAAGGAGGGGTGCGGGGAATAAAGACCTGAAAGCCACAACAGAAATAGACTACTTCTAGTCTAACTAACATGACTTCTGTAAACGAGTAGAGATGCTGAAGTACAGACTTCTGTGCCTCAAAGCACAAGACCCCCGAGTATCAAACCCCAGCTCACCTGGTTTAGGCTTCTAGATGCCTAAACCAGCTCCCTGCACTCACTGCCCAAAAACTTTGCTTCAAACACAGACTGCTATTTTCTCCAATTTTTTCCAAATTTCCTTCCCCTCTCTGTTTCTGAGCTCTTCTGCTTCATTCAAGGTCCTACAAAGGTTTTCAGATAAGAAGCCGTCCCTTAATGTCAAGAGCAGCACTAGCTTACCCTTCTCTGTTGTATCACTTAGGGTCAAATCCCAGAGTCACAGAACAGCCTACAACAGTGGCTGAAATACATAAGGTTTTTTTTATATATTACACACCCAGAGATTCCAGGATGGTAGTTAAGCATTGACATGGGAAATCAACATATGTTCTGCCATTTTTAATATGTGGCTTTGTCATCCTTATGGTTGCAACACAGATGGCTCCAAACCAGGCTTCACATTCACATTCCAGGGAGGAGGAAAAAGAAAAGGAAACAGCAATCATCTGCTTACATTTCATTGACCAGAATTGAATAGCAAAGCAATTCCTGTCTGCAGGGGGTCTAGTTAATTGGTTTTTAGCTTAATAATCAGTTTTTGGCTAATAGATCTCTATGGAAGAAATTAGTAAGGAAAAGGAGTAACCATGGATGTATGGTAATGTACAGTATCTGCCATACTATATTTCTCAAAGTACTTTGAATAAAACACTTTATACATTATCAGAACTTTTTTCATGCTCTTGTCTTTCTCACTGAATGGGATGTCAGAATCACAGGGCCAGTGGCAATGTCTCATTCATCTTTCCATCCGAAACATGTAGAATATTATGGAAAAAAGGGGTCATTGCCGTGTGGGAATATATTGAGTTTTAATAAGATAGAACTAAGTACTGTTGAGTTAGTAGATTCAACTAGCATATGAAAACCTCAACTCCCCCAAAGGATAGGATGTAATATTAAGTGATTGACATACTGGGGTCTATAGTTAGCAATACAGATGACACAGACTTAAATAAAATAGAAATAAGTATTATAACCACCCCTGACTAGTTGAGCTATGAGCCTATGAATTATATTTCCAGATAAAGTACACATATAGTTTTTTGGTAATCCTGTCATTTTAATTCAGAGCATAAGTGATGATGCCATTAACACTGTATGCTTTTTAAAAAGTGATATTCCTTAATCTATTCTAGGACTGATAGGTTTATTTATTAGAAATATTAAATAAGCTAAAACCATATCATGTACTTTCTTTATTTGGTAGTTTTGAATTCTGGGTCACATCACACCACATCATTTATCTCTATGAATCTCTATAAGAATGAATTTGAAAAGGAGATGATTTGACAAAGCAAACACCATTTTATTTATGACAAAAAGGAAAATAATAGACTTTATTAATAAGAAGCATTTTTTGAGTGGTTGAATAACGAAACTATGACAGATTCAAGGACTTTTGAATCAATTCTTTTAAATTCACTTAATAACATACATAATTTGTAGCTTGCATGGTACACTTTTACAGTTCTATAAAAATCAAATTTCAAGACATTTTTAGAGAAAGCCACATCGATTAACTATTTGGATTTTCATTTTGGTTGTGTTCTCCCCTGACACTGTCTCCATTCTCTCCTGTCTCCTTGTCTCCCATCCCTATTGTGAAAAATATGTATTATATGATGTAGTGTGTCTTTTATAACCATTGTTATAAATTCGTGTTCTTGCTGGTTTTTAAAAAAGCTGCAATTATTGAATAATTATTTATTCTTCTCAAGGGAAAATAGTCAATAGTTCTTAACTGATTGCTCTTTGGAATAACTAATCAAACTAGCCTCGAGAATATTGCATTAAATCCTTTAATTAATGAGTTATTGTATTTTTGTAAGTAGCACTGATATTCCTAGAAAAAAGGATAGAGGTGGAGTTACACATTATGGCATAGGAGGTTTTCTTGCTATTCACCAGCATGTGTCATCTGTACAGAATATAAAGTACTTATTTGCGCTTTATGTGCTTTCATTTTAAAGATGCATAAATACATGATCCATACCATGTCTTTCATAGAGGGTGTAAACCAGATCTGGTTCTTTCCAAATTAACAAAGACTTCCTTGCTTTGATCAATTATCACTTAGGCCTGGAAGCATAAGCGAAAATAAGAAGGTATTACTCTTGGAACTAGGACATTACTAAAAAAATATACAAGTTCATCCATGTAAGCAGTTTGCTATTTTTGACTTATTATTGATTAATCATTGATGCTAAATTACTCACATTTAATTAGAGGTATTGAAAGGCATATTTTAGTGTCTGTCACCATTTAAAATGAAAATGAGATGTTAATGATTGTTTTGTCAGAAAATGACCTTTTATGAGGACTTTTCAGAAATGAGAGTACATGCTGTCATCCAACAGACAAATGCTGGCAGGAACACAATCCTCGGTGTATTGTTGTTGCTTTTGTTTACATATAATACTTATGAAAGTGTATTGCTCTTCTTCCCCATCTCTCCACCTTTGATTCATCTTTCTGCCTCTCTGATATAGAATTTCTCCTGCATATAGATAGCTGAGTTTGTAATGAAAAGAAGACTGCATGGCTGTAAGGACAGTTGATGCTTAAGTCTGGATTTATCCTCATTTTGAAATTTTTAAGAAGTCATCTGGGCTTTTGATTTCTCAGTTTCTTCATTAGTAAAATAAAAGAATTATGTTCACCATTTTATTTCTAAAGCTAGAATGTCAGCCATGCCAGAATAAAAACTTAATCTAGTTTATTTACTTCTCTATCCCAGCACCTGAAACAGTGCTTGGAATTCAGGAGTTTCTCAATAAGTGTTTGTTGAATTAATTAATAAATCCTAGTCATTCAAAATCAAATCTCAGTTTTTATTATAAGGAGAGAAAGCAGTATTTCTAACACATGTGAATGGAAGCATAAAAAATAACCACCACATATATTTGTAATTGCACCACTCCAAATAAGCAAGAGAGTAGGATCAATTTCATAGAATTCTGCGGTGTGTGCTTGTTACAGGATTGCAGGGTTCTTGTCTCATGATGTTGAAGAATGAATCTCACAGACACAAAAATGTGAAGTGATAGTTTATTAACTGAAAGTGAGAACAGAAAGAAAACTCTTTAGAATGAGAGGGTTCCCATCTGTGTCACCAAATAATGGAGTTTTGGAATGTTGGTAGGGTCTGGAGCTGATGGCCAAGAAAAAATTCTTGAGAGGTCTTTGGTGCAAGAAGGTGATTTTATTAAAGCATGGGGACAGGACTCATGGGCAGAAAGAGCTGCACTGGGGTCATAATGAGTGGTCCATTATATAGTTTCCAGTTAGAAAGGGGTTAGGGATAGCATAAGTCTCTGAGGAATTTTGGAAGCAAGGTTTCCAGGACCTTGAGGGGGCTAGATATTGATGGCTAGGAAAAGGTCATTTAGTACTGTTTAGTAATCCCTCAGTCATGAGAACTTTCAGATGTATCTTGGTGGGTCATATGCTTAGGGGATGATTGCCAACAAGTATCCTGAAGGGTAGAGATAAAGAAAATTTCCAAAGGAATTTTTATATGTTCAAATAGACTTACAGGATCCTGGGGTTTGGGCTAAGATTGCCTTTTGCCCTTAGCAAAGTGTCAACATTCAGGCAGTTGAGTCCCTAGAGAAATGTCACTATGCCTGTTACAAGGACTTGTCAATGGACTGTAAGTAGTAAGGAAATTGAATAATTTTTCTCCTGACTTTGTTTCCCGCATCATCCTGACTGTATTTCAGTCTGTCTCAATTTCCTCATGCGTAACATTCTCCTGATTTTGTATCTCATATTCTTTTACATTTCTTTACTGTTTCATCACCTGTGAATGTATTCCTAAAATATGTCACTTATTTTTATATAATTTGGAATTTTATAGAAATAGAATAATGATGTTTCTTTCATGATGTGATTTAAGCTCAACATCATATTTGAGATATCCATCCATGGTGAAGGCATGGAGGTACATTTTATATATTTTCACTATAATTTGAATTCTTTATTCTGTGTCATTGCTCTGTTTCTCTGGTTTTTGTGCTTATAGACATGATCTTAATTATGTTATCATTTTAACATAAAAATTTTTGACAGGTCTTACTATCTAGCATGGTGAGTCTCCTTCCTTATTATTTTCCAGGTATGTTTTGGTCCTTCTTGGAAGGCAACTATGCTCACCACTATACCACCAACGCTGTACTTGGTCCTTCTTGGGTATTTTCTCATTTCAAAACACGTTAGATTATGCTTACTCAAGTTCTAAAATCTCTCTGCATTTTTATTGGAATGCCACTGAATCTGCATAGCATTTGGGAGTGATTGAATCATTACTTTATCATTTTCCTACTCATGAAAATGAAATATAGTCTTTTAATCTTTTTACATAACACCCTTTACATTTTTATCCTTGCATTTCATGGCTGCAATATGGAGAGTTTTTACAAGTCATTCTTTTCTAGCTATATCTAATCTGGACTTTTAATTCATTTGTGAAATTAATTTCAGTTATTAGTTGAAATTATTTCATTATTAGAAGTTATCTTTGTTCTTAAAATTTTTTTCTTAGTTATTTATAAAAAGATTTTTGTTCCTTGATCATATTTTTCTGTTTCTTTTTTTTAACTTGATTATTTTTATTATATATTCTATATCAGTAACTTAAGTATCTAAAAACTTCGTGTATTTTGTTTCTTTCTGTTGTTTCTTTGAATATTATGGTATTATTTGTGTGGATAAATGATTCTGTGTTATAATTTATGTTCCTAGAAAATTTTTTAGTGATAAATCCCTGAGAACTCAGTTAATCCAAAAAGGAGTTGCCTTTGCTTATTCCAGATCCCTAGGAATGCTATTAACCAATAGTTACTTAATAATTAAGATTTCCATTTAAGGATTTTTAAACCATTCAAGTACTGGGATTTGTGGGCACACATTTGAGGAGGGCCAGATTATGGGGAGAGAATATATCTGCTCCCAAACCCAGTAATAATATGGGGAAAGGGAAGTTCCCTTTCTGCTCTTCCTACCTGCACAGCAGTTTATTTCAAGTTCACTGTCACACTGAACGTGTACTGCTCTAAGTTTTAGCATTATTCAGTGGTGTCTTATTAGACTCACTGATATAGGGGTAGAGTTAACATTCCAAGACACACACCTCCTTACCTCTCATGCTGTACCCCATATACACATTAAAAAGGAACCTCAGAATCACCAGTTATCTTCTTTGCCTTCAGTTTTATTATGGATTTCTAATTCTCTCATTAGTCCAGTAATGGGTTTATAATTATGCTTTTTATATTTTATGTAGAAATACCATAAAGCTGAAAATGCAAATCTCTATCTTGGATTTTTTTTTATTTTTTTTAGAACAAACAAAATATCAAAAGTGATTATAAATTTACAGTGATTTTTCCTATATTTATTGAGTTCATCATATGTATCATATATTATGCCAGGTATCAAAGATATAAAGAATAGGATAGGATCTGCCTTTTTGGAGCTCACACCAGGTGTGGAGACTTTCAGAAACCTAGACAATTGTAATAGAAAACTTTTGTGGGAACTTTGTGGACCACTTTTTCTTTTTTTAAAGATTTTATTCATTTCTTTGAGAGAAAGAACATGAGTGAGAGAGCACAAGCCGGGGGAGCAGCAGAGGAAGAGGGAGAAGCAGACTCTCCACTGAGCTGGAAGCTTGATGTGGGGTTTGATATCAAGACCCTGAGATCGTGATCTGAACCGAAGGCAGTCTCTTAACTAACTGAGCCACTCAAGCACCCTTGTGGACCACTTTTAATTGGCCTCGAGAATCTGAGGCAAGCTTTGTTGAAAAGGAGGTGTATAAGGTGGTTCATGATGACTTAGCAGAACATTGGCAGAAAGTGGGTTTAGGGACTTAGTGCAAGATGAAGAAATAAGAACTCATCTGGAGATTCTGTGTGGAGCTGGGAGTGTTGAGGTGGCTGAAGGATGAACTATGACAGGGTTTCAGGATATGCGTTTTGCTGGGTGCTGATCATATTGGAAAGAAAGATTTTGAGTAATTGCTAGATTAGTCATTTGAAAGTTTTGTGGTGTTGAAAATATCCAGTAAGCTGGAAATTTAATGAGGAAATGTCAGAAGATGCTTAAGATACATTTGCTCTTTGGAGAAATTGCAAGACAGTTGAACAGTTTCCTACTTGAATACAGATTTTTTTCATTTTACTTTAAGTTGGAGTTTGGAATAAAGGTAATTTTGACTTTTTCCAAAATTAATGATTTTGATGGAAAACAGTTGTATGCATACACACACAGACACACACACACATATATATATATATATAATACTTCCTTGAGGCCCCTCTTTGTTGACAATTTTCTGGTAAGTCGACAAGAACTAGTATACTTGCATACTCAAAATTCAAAACCTGTACCCTCACAAAACATTGCCATAGTTTTCTCCTGCCAGACCCTCTAATAGAGGATTTTCCCTTCTCTAGGAGCTGAGACATTATTTTCCTCAGCACAGAGGAATAATGAGAAGAGCAAATGCATAGAAAGACTTAGAAGAGGAAATTCCTGAATAAGATATTTGCGGAATCACTGTCTGGCTGAAAAGAAAGAACATTTGTCACAACAGGTGAATTTGCCAAAGCAATGTGAGAACAGGTGACCGGGGTGAGCATAATGAGCTTGCCAGCGGAATTAAGTACAGCACATTTGTAGCAGCCTCTGGGCTTCAAGGAACCTTAGGGAATTTACTTGAGAGGTTGAGCCAATTTACCTACTAGCATCATTGCCAGGGATGTGTTAGGAACTTGAGAAACCAGCTTGTACATCAGGAACATAAAATGTCATAGGAGTCACTGTGGAGAATATGTGTTCTCAACATCTTAAAGAAGAAGACAAGCCTGAGATAGGTTTACAGTGGCATTTTGTTCTTCAACAAACAAAAGACAGAGTACAGATTAATGTGCTGATGTGCAAAAGAAGAAAAGAATAAAATCCTAACCTTTAGGAACTTACTATCTACGAAATATGATACATGCATATGTGATATGTACATACGACTGAAAAGAGATAGAGAAGTGTCAAAATGAATATGAAAACATTAGTGCTAAGTTTTAAAGTTAGATTGGTCATGGTGAGCTAGAATAGATGGGCAAGGCTTAATAGAAGAGGATGTACTTGTGCAGAGTTTTGAAAATTGTGTTTGGGCCAGCGAGGATGAATATCTTACCTGAAGGAGTCACTTCCTTCTCCTGCAGCCATGGCAGACACCACTAATCAGTCATCTTCCCACTGAGCCTGGAAGCAGTATTAATCATTCTCAGTGTAGTGATGCAGGAAGACCCTGTTTTTCATCACAGAGATCATCAGAAGTGAAAAGTGTTAATCATCCCTGATTTGTATAGAGAAATTGAGGCAAGGGCATTCTAGGCAGAGGGTGGAACATGTGCAAAAGATTGGCCTTAGAATTTGTGTCCAATAGAAGGTGAGGATTTACTCTGAGTTATAGGGGAAGGAGGTTGGGTAGTTACAGTGTGGATCCTAGAGGATCATAGATGTCCATTTAGAATATTAGTCTCACTTGGTTCCTGAGAGCCAGTTTTCTTTTTTTTAACCATTTTAATTGCAGTATGGTTGACATATAAAAAGCTGTGCATATCTGTGTAGACAACCTGATGAGTTTGTAGCTAAGTATATACCTGTGAAACCACATCTATTATAAACAGATCCATCACCTCCAAAAACTTCCTCCCACCCTCTTTATTTATTATTATTATTTCCTTTTTGTATGTATAAAAATACCTAACATAATATCCACCCTCTTGGCAAAATTTTAAGTATAAAATACATTATTGTTACTTATAGACTCCATGCTATGCAGCAAATCTCCAGGACTTACCTATCTTGTATAAATGAAACTTTGTATCCTTTAACTAATATTTCCCATCTCCCAGTGCCTCTGGAAGACACTATCCTACTCTCTACTTTTATTAGTTTGACTATTTTAGATTCTTCATAAGTATTGTGTAGTATCTGTTGTTCTGTGTCTAGCTTATTTCACATAGCATAATATCCTCCAGATTCATTCATATCGCTGCAACATATAGATTTTTGGAAGCAAAGACATGAAAAGATAATGGAGTAAGTAGTGTTAGATTTTCATGTAAGGTTGAAAGGAAAAGGAATTTACATGGGTTTTGTCATTATCTTAGAATTTAGCATCTGAAACACTTCCCAGTAATTTTGGGATTTTCCACCTTATATGGCAGAGCTCATTTCTCACTATTGAATGCAAAATACTCAAAATCCAGGGTCCTCTGCAGCTAGGGAATGAGCACATACTCTACGAGGCTACCATGAAGCTACCATGAGGCTACCATGAGGCTACCATGAGGTCCACACTGGATCCAGTCTGGCAATGAGTGGCATTCCATAGTATCATCAGCAGCATGAGTAGCAAAAGAAGCCATTTCCTATTTCCAGGGAAAGCAGAGGCAGCAATATGCCAGGTCAGTGCAATTGTCAAGGCAAGGGGTAGTAATGTCTGTGCCTAATAGAGAGGCAAAAATGTTGGTGATTCTTGCAACATGATGCTGCAGCCTTTGGCTGTTTAGCCCCAAGCACACCCTTTCACGACCCTTTCAACAAATGCCACTTTTGGGTGAGTGGACCAGATTGGTTTCTGTTGCTTGCAGAACTGATCCAGGGACATTCTAGTGAGAAGAATATAAAAATGATGTAGCCATGTGTAGGTGGGCTCCCAAGCAAGTGGGATAGGACAAGTAATTTTCAAGAGTAAGTGAAAGGTGTTGGTATCTAATTGTCTGTAAGAATGAAGAGTGGGAAGTTTTGTGCTTTTTTAAGATTTTGTTTATTCATTAGAGAAAAAGAGCACAAGCAGAGAGAGGGGCAGAGAGAGAGGGACAAGCTGAGTGGGGAGCTCAACATGGAGCTTAATCCCAGGACCCCAAGGACATGGCCTGAGATGAAGACAGATGCTTAACCAACTGAGCCACCTAGGTGCCCCAAATGTAGGAAGGTTTTTAAGTGCTGGGGTGAGCTACTGGAAAAATAATGGAGGACATCAGTGGAGGGGTGGTCAATGGGATGTGAGGAACACCTTGAATTATTTCCTGTTTGAGATACTTTCCTCTGTAATGAGACCATCTGTGCTTGCTAATTGGCTCCCACTGAAGGTAAGCTCTTTGTCTGTCACAGAGAGAGGCAGATAGGTGTGTTACCAACCTCAACTTAAAAAGGATGGTGCTAGGTCCTTGAGAAGGATATTCCTGGAGTATAAAATTGTCAGGAAGCTTTTAAAAATGTTTACATCTCCAAGGGGCAGAGGAAAAAAATAATTATAAGTTTTCTAAAGTAAGTGCTTAAATAAATGGGAGGGAAGGAGGCCTAGAGTCAGTAAGAAGCCTAAGGTTTAGTCAAGCTGAGGGGTACTCCTAAATTCCTAATCAATTTTCTGGTCAATTCCATGAGGAAGAAGGAAAAACACAGGAAGAACTGAAGTTATTTTTATTTCCTAATAGACTGATGGAATGAAGTCACAGAGTGAGGAATAATGTCATTTTACAAAATATAAAACTTGACTTTTTGCATACCTGGTTGGCTATTGAGATTCATTAACACACATATAAAGATTAATTATTTTTCCCATTCACATACTCCTTAGAGAATTTTTTAAAGACTTAACTATTTATAGCCCTCCCAAACTATAATTAATGTCACAAACCAATACCAAAGTTTTGCCATTTTTTAAAAATTCAAATCTATCCACATGTGGTAAAACCAACAGGATACTTGCATTGTTTTCATTATATGTAGGAAAATCAGTAAATAGAGCATTAAGTGGCTATAAATCAATAATCAACTTTAGGAAAGAGAATGATTTAACAATTATGACACGTATAAGGTAAAAAATGCAAAATCTACATTTAAAATTATGCAAATAGTGATTTTTAATTGATGCGAATATACTGAATGAAAGGGTTAATGTTGGAATATAAAATTGTATGTGCATACAAATGGAATATATATTTAAGTATATTAGAATATAAGTACCAAAAAAATATTCCAGAAATCACAAAATGACAGATGAGTGAAAATATACCAATAAATTCCAACAAAATTTCTCCTCAATTACATTTCCTATTTTATAAGTGATTTCCTGATTAATCCATGTTAATTGACCCATTTTGTTAGTATATCCATAAATTGATATTTTACTCTCTTGCTTTCATCAGAAATTGAGGTAATTTAAATTATGAGGTTAAAGTTCTACTAAGTGTTCTTCTAAGTAACCAAGTGGAAAAAAATCAACATTAAGCAAACTGGCTAGATGTTTTCTAATGTACTGAAAATTGATTTCCACTGGACACAGTTTTCTTCGTTCTAATTTTTTTCATTTTAGCCCTTTATTCTGAGTTTTTTCCCTTGGAGAAGAATGTCAGTCTCGTAGAAGAACAGTATATAACATACTTCAATAAACCTAAAGATACCTGAAGCAGTTAAAGTGTTTGTGTAATACAGGCACTGATTTAGTTCAGTACACATATTTCTATTTTTATATTTGATTTGAGTATGACCTATTGTCCTTGTCTTTTTTCGCCCCCTCTATTCTCTTATTCAACCTTTGGTGGGGAAAAGGACTTTTTAAAAAGCTCTTTTTCTTTTTCTCTTTTTTTTTTTTTTTTTTGTTTGTTTTTTCCACAGTAGACCTAAGCTCAAAATGCAGGAAAAAAGGTTATATTACTATCTTCTCATATCGAATATCCTCGGTTAGTGCATTGACTAATAAAGAATGTTTACCCTCAAGTGTAGTTTTTTTTTTTATGCAGTGAATGGTTATTGAAGTTATATATAAGTTGAATTTTTAAGATATCCAGACATGTGTTAAATATGTATAGGGATGGCTCTATGTAAATTGCCATGTAGTCTCTAAGAAATGTTTCTTTCTGGTCTGGTCTCTTCTATCTTGGCCAAAGAAAAAGCTATACCTTCAGTCTTTCATTTCTTTACCCTGACCTGCAAGTTTGCAGTAGCTTGTTTGAAAAAATATTTTATTTTATCTTTTAAAAGATTTCATTTATTTATTTGACAGAAAGAGAGAGACCATGAGAGAGGGAATACAAGCAGGGGGAATGGGAGAGGGAGAAGCAGGCTCCCCACTGAGCAAGGAGCCCAAAGTGGGGCTCAATCCCAGGACACTGGGATCATGACCTGAGCCGAAGGCAGCCTTAACCAACTGAGCCACCCAGGCACCCCTGAAAAATATTTTAAAAGTTGACTGTGTGGGACGCCTGGGTGGCTCAGTTGGTTAAGCGGCTGCCTTCGGCTCAGGTCATGATCCCAGCGTCCTGGGATCGAGTGCCACATCGGGCTCCTTGCTCGGCAGGGAGCCTGCTTCTCCCTCTGCCTCTGTCTACCACTCTGCCTGAGCTCATGCTTTCTCTCTCTCTCTCTAAAAAATAAATAAATAAAATATTTAAAAAGTTGACTGTGCATAAATCATTCCCCTATTTAAAAGGTTTCTTTATTTCTGCTTGTTGTGGGTATCCATGAGAGAACCAAAAAAAAAAAGGATTATTCTGTTGAAAGTTCACCTACTGTCCTGGAAACAGAGTATGAATTTTATAAGATAAATGGAGGAAGGAAATTAATATTAAATAAGGTCTTTAATAATACTCAACTTTCTGCAGGGAAATGTTGCTACAACTCACATTACAGATAAAGAAATGAAGTTAAGAGAATTCTGAGATTTGGCCAAGATAGTGCAGTTCTTTTTTCCTTTTTTTTAATATTTATTTATTTATTTCAGAGAAAGAGAGCAAGAGAGCAGGTAGTAGGAGCAAAGGGAAAGAATCTCAAGCAGACTCCCTGCTGAGCGTGGAGCCTGACTCACAGGGCTCCATCCCAGGACTCCTGAGATCATGACTGAGCCTGATATGGGTCAGACACCCAACCAATGGAGCCAGCCAGGTGCCCCTGATTTCTAAATCCATAGATGTTACCTTATAATAAGCTGTTTCCTATAATGACAACAGCTCACATTTATTAAGCACTTACCTTGCGCCAGAAATTCTTCTAAGTCTTTTAAAAGTGTCATTGCTCTTTAGCCATACAAGTGGTTGAATAATTTGGGATTATGGATCATTGTAAAGAGGAAGAGTTTACATCATGGAGAGCCATGGGGCATCTCAGTGGGAAACTATTAACAAGAGTTACAGATTTGGGCCTATTATCCTATTATTGGTCATTTTCAGGAAGATTTAAGGAAGCAGGACTTTGCTCCAGATTGGTCATGCTAATCTTATCTAGAAGGAGGGAAATAGAATAGGGCCAAACCTATAATTGTGAAAGCAGTCACTCATTTGGCAACATAAAGGTATGTTTGGGTTATTTTTGTTGTTTGGACAATGTTCAGGTTTTCATCTATGTTTAGGCATGATTACAGAGTGACCTTGTTTTGTTCTTGAACCATCATAGTCATATAGTAATATGTAATATAGTCATATAGTAATATAGTAATATGTAGCCTTTTATGATATTGATATTCTATAAAATTGTTTATTTTGGGAGTGCCTGGGTGTCTCAGCCAGTTAAGCATCTGCCTTCTACTCAGGTCATGATCTCAGGGTCCTGGGATGGAGCCCTGTGTGGGGCTTCCTGATCAGCAGGGAGTCTGCCTCTCCCTCTGCCCCTCTCCTTGTTTGTATGCATGCTCACGCTGTCTCAAATAAATAAATAAAATCTTGAAATTAAAAAAAAAATGTTTATGTTCAATAGGAGAAAGTCAAGGCCTAGTTGACAGTACAGATTAGTCCCCAAATGTCAAGGGCTACCTTTCTCATTCTTAGCCCCCACTTTAGGCCCAGGGCAGATGAAATCAGGCCACAGGACATTCATTCATGCCATCTGGATTTCTACCATTGTTAAGATTTTATTGATCAGGCGTTTCTTAAGAGAATGTAGTCTGTGGTTGGACTAGAGGCAGTCTATCTGCCTTCTTTTGTTGTGAGAGGAGTTTTTGAGGGGGCAGTGGCTGCACAGACACATCTAAGACCCTGAACAGGATCCATCAGCTGGATGTAATACAAGCAAAATGTATTACAGAAACAAAATGATTATTAGTCCTTGAAACAAGCTTTAAAGTCAGGAGTCTAGATTATAAAACCCAGGCACTATATCTGCTAGTTCTAAGAAAGTTACTGTAGCCTTATTTATTATATTAAGATATTGAGAGGAAAAAGCCATTAATATCTATAAATCGGTGTTAAATAAATTATAGTACATTAATAAAATGTAACACCTTTCACCCAGTTAAAAATGGTATTGCAGATAAATATCCATTAGCACTGATAGATATTTATGATGTGTGTTTAAGTGAAGAATTCAAGTTACTAAGCAGAATATTGACATTAATCTATATGCATGGAAAATGTGTGGATATAAGTTTATGAAAGTATTAACTGTAGTCATCTCTAAGAGTTGTGCTTGTGGGAGATTTTAAATTTATTTCATCTTTTGACTTATCTGTAGATGCTCATTTTTCTATGGCTAAATGTATTGCTTTTGCAATGAGTAAAAAAAAGGGAAACAAATGTTTCTTTGCATGATGGAATTGTGCTTGATTTCTATTTTTTGTGTATTTTGTGATTTTTAAGATATCCTAAAATAAACATCAATATTATTAACTACAAATAAGAACACAAAGATGTTAACATTTTTAAATCCCAATTTATATAAAAATATGAAATTATGAAGCTAATGAGTTTAGGAATGCCTGCCAACTCACATGTGAGGTCATCTACAGAGCACAGTGACTTTGTTTTAGGTTAGCTTTATATCAGGTTTTAGTATCTGGCTGGGTCTGATTCTGGTTGCCCTTCATTTTCAGCTGTTTCAGGGAGGGGAAAAAGGCTGTTCTATTTTTTTTAATTACTAGTTCAAAGTATAATATTTTAAATTTAATTAAATTCACAATTAATATTTATTGCTTCTACAATTGTGTGACCCTGTTATCTGAAAATAATAAAAAAAGTTCTCTATTTTAATATATAAACTCTTTTTTGGTAACTGCTTTCTAAATTTTAATAATTTTGAAAAATAGAAATGATAGAATCCTTGATCTATTCATGACCTCCATGGAAAATTTAGCTTGCCATAGTTTAATACTGACAGAAGACAGGAGACTCCTGGGTAGGTGGCAGAAACAATACGTCACTTATAAAAATAGCAGCCAGAGTAACATTGTGGTGTTGCTTGTCTAAGCCCCAGTTCTGGGGTGCCTGGGTGGCTCAGTCAGTTAAGTGGCTGCCTTTGCCTCAGGTCATGATCTCAGGGTCCTGAGCTCAAGCCCCACATTGGGCTCCCTGCCACAACTCCCTCTGCTCCCCACAATCATACTCAATCTCTCTTTCTCTCTGTTGAATATGTAAGCCCCAGTTCCCACAGGGCATCTAGAGGAGGGCCAGGTGATGCCTGTATACACAATGGAGTGTGTTATAGAAGAACCTTGAGTTTAAAAGTCTGATCTGAGAGAGGGGCCTTACGTATACACCCTGTAAGTACAGCTGCTCCAGAGGGAGAGCTTGTTTTTATTATATTGGAAAGTATAAATCTCCAGCAAATATTTTCTATCTTCCAAAGCTTCTGGCTATACAAACCTCTTTGAAAAGATAATCCAAAGCAAGTTACATGCCACAGAACAATTGCGACTCTTCCCACTAATGATAAAGATCACTTTGCATGGTTATAGTTTGCATGATTATCTTTATGGCCTTGCATTACTATGTAAAGTGAGGACTACATTCACACACACACACACACACACACACACACACACATATATTTTAATAAATGACTTTAGTTTTTCCTGGCAGTATTTTAATATTGTATTTCCCTATTCTTCAGCTCATAATTTACTGCCTTTCATAGTTATATGCAATACAATCTTCAAGTCAAACTTTCATTAATGACATTTAGCTTTTTCTTGTTTTCCCTATTCTTAAATTACTGAAAATGGGTTTCTGTTTCTTTCATACAATAAACTTGTCTAAATATATAATTTTGTGATATCAACTTACCCAATAACTTAGTAGACACTACACTTGTTGCAATGGGAAAATCTGGGAAAAACTTAGTTTTTAACATCTTTTATAGAATATGAAATCATGGAATTCTGTGCTTCTCAAAGAAATGCACTATTACCATTGAAGACACATGCTGGTGTCCCAGGCATTATGTAAGCCTTAAAGACAAACACAGCATTTCTCATCTTTAAGTGTCAATATTACATAAAAGTGATTTGGTTCTCTATTTTTTTAAATGATACTTTTTAATATTAAAACATTCACACATATATTATAAATCAGGATAGGGAAACCATGGAATTTTATGATAAAACAAGAAAAATAATTTGAAAATTCGTGTGTGATGAGCATTTTTTCATGTGTCTGTTGATCATTTATATGTTTTTGGAAAAACATCTCTTGAGGTCCTCAGTCCATTTTTTTAACATATTGTTTATTTTTTGTTGTTGAGTTATAAGTTCTTTCTGTATTTTGGATAGTAACCCCTTATCTGATATATCATTTGCAAACATCTTCTCCCATTCAGTAGGTTGCCTTTTGTTTTGTTGATGGTTTCCTTCACTGTGCAAAAGCCTTTTATTGTGGTATAGCCCGAATAGTGTCTTTTTGCCTTTATTTCCCTTTCCTGGGAGACATATTTAAAAAATGTCTCTATAGCTGATGTCAAAGAAATTACCACCTGTGTTCTCTTCTAGGATTTTTATGGTTTTAGGTCTCACATTTAGGTCTCTAATCCATTTTGAGATTATTTTTATGTATGGTAAAGAAAGTGGACCAGTTCCATTCTTTTGCACATGCTGTTCAGTTTTTCCAGTACCATTTGTTGGAGAAATTTTCTTTTCCCCATTTTATATTCTTGGTCCTTTACCAAGATTAATAGATTAACTGGCTGTATAAGTGTATTTTTGTTTTTGTTTTTGTTTTTTGCTGGGCTTTCTTTTCTGTTTGACTGATTATGAGTCTTTTTGTGTGTGCCACTATACTGTGTTGATTAATACAGCTTTGTAGTATATCTTGAAAGCTGGAATTATGATACCTCCCTTTGTTCTTCTTTCTTAAGATTATTTTGGCTAGGGGCACCTGGGTGGCTCAGGTGGGTTAAGCCTCTGCCTTCAGCTCAGGTCATGGTCTCAGGGTCCTGGGATCGAGCCCCACATCGGGCTCTCTGCTGAGCAGGGAGCCTGCTTCCCCCTCTCCTTGCCTCTCTGTCTACTTGTGATCTCTCTCTGTCAAATAAATAAATAAAATCCTTTAAAAAAAAAGATTATTTTGGCTAGTCAGAGTCTTTTGTAGTCCCATTGTAGTATTTGTTCTGGTTCTATGAAAAATACTATTGGTATTTTGATAGGAATTGCATTAAATCTGTAGATTGCTTTGGGTAGTATGGACATTTTAATAATATCAGTTCTTCCAGTCCACGAGCATGGAATATCTTTCCATTTGTTTGTGTTGTCTTCAGTTTCTCTCATAAGTGTTTTATAGATTTCAGAGTACATATCTTTCCTCTCCTTGGGTAAATTTATTCCATGGTACTTTATTCTTTTTGGTGCAATAGTAAGTGGAATTGTTTCCTTAATTTCTCTTTTTGCTACTTTGTTATCAGTATCTAGAAATGCTCCAGTTTCTGGGTGTTAATTTTATATCTTGCAACTTAACTGAATTCATTTATTACTCCTAGTAGTTTCTTGGTGGAGTCATCAGTGTTTTCTATGTATAGTATCATGTCATCTGTAAATAGTGACAATTTAACCTTTTCCTTACCAATATAGTTGCCTTTTATTTCTCATTCTTGCCTTATTTCTGTGGCTAATACTTCAAGTATGATGTTGAGTAAAAGTGACAAGAATAGATATTCTTGTCTTGTTCTTGATCTTAAAGGGAGAGTTCCCAGTTTTTCAACATTGAGTATGATGTTAGCTGTGGCCTTTATCATGTTGAGATATATTCCCTCTAAACCTACTTTGTTGAGAGTTTTTATCATTAAGAGATGTTGAATCTTCTCAAATGCTTTTTCTGCCTTTATTGAGGTGATCACATAATTTTTATCATTTGTTTTGTTGCTGTTGTGTATCACATTGATTGATTTGCAAATATTGAACCATATTAGCATCCCTGGAATAACTCTCACTTGATCATGATGAATGATCCTTTTAATGTATTATTGAATGTGGGTTGCTAATATTTTGTTGAGTATTTTTGCATATATATTCATGAGGGATATTGCCCAGTATTTTTCTTTTTTTGTGGTGTTTTTGTCTCGCTTTGGTTTCAAGGTAATGTTGGCCCTAGAGAGTACATTTGGCAGCTTTTCTTTATCTTCTGCTTTTTGGAATATGTTAAGTAGAATGGATATTAATTTGTCTTTTTTTTTAAAGATTTTATTTATTTATTTGACAGAGAGAGATCACAAGTAGGCAGAGAAGCAGGCAGAGGGGGAAGAGGAAGCAGGCCCCCTGCTGAGCAGAGAGCCAGATGTGGGGCTCAATCCCAGGACCCTGGGATCAGGCCCTGAGCTGAAAGCAGAAGCTTAACCCACTCAGCCACCCAGGTGCACCTATTGATTTGTCTTTAAATGTTTGGTAGAATCCACCTGTAAATTTATCTGGTTCTGGATTTATATTTTATGGTAGCTTTGATTACTGATTCAATTTTATTACTAGTAATCATTCTGTTCAGATTTTCTATTTTTTCCTATTTCTAGGAATTTATTTCTTCTAGATTGTCTAATTTGTTGGCATAATTTTTTTGTAGTATTCTCTTATAATTCTTTATATTTCTGTGGTGTCAGTTGTTACTTCTTCACTTCTGACTTTTTATTTGAGTTCTTTCTCCTTTTTTCCTGATGTGTCTGGCTAAGGGTTTATCAATTTTATCTTCTCAAAGAACCAGCTCTTAATTTCATTGATTTTTTTCCTATTTTTTAAATATCCATGTGATTTATTTCTGCTCTGATCTTTATTATTTCCTTCCTCCTATCATCTTGGGTTTTGTTTGTTCTTCTTTTTGTAGTTCCATAGGTGTAAGTTCAGATTGTTTATTTGAACTTTTCCCTGTTTATTGGGGTAGGCCTGTTATCACTGTGTCCTTTTTGATTGAGCTTATGAACAGCCTGTTTTTTAACCTTTGAGTGGTGTTCTTTAAGACGTATTTATTAAGGTAAAGTAGGGAGACAAGCAGAGTTTATTTGACCCTAAGTCTCTAAGCAGTATTGTCAGCAATCATGTTACCTATGTGAGCTAATCCAACCATTTTTTGGGCAATCCACTATTTCCTAGGTTCTAGATGAATATATTAGAGTTGCTGTGACCATCATTCCAGAGAAACAGAAGGATCTGGGTAGAGTCCCTTTTAGGAAAGGTGATATCACTGAAGTCCTGTGAATGGACTGTTAAAGACGTGAGGGTCATGTTGTTCAGATATCTTTGAAAGATGTCTATTTTAAAGAAAGGACCACAAGGAGGATGTTCAGTGTTCTCTCTTGAGCATGAAGCTGCCTTTAGGTGTTGCTTCCACAACTGCCTATTGCCATTGATGACATTCTTTTCTCCCTTTGGGGGAGTAGGAAGAGAGGACATAGTTTGAGTGATTTCTGTTGAAAAAAAGAAAATAAAAAAAGAAAGAATGGAAAGATGGCTAATTATTAGGTATCACCATGATGACAGAAATAGAAGTGGGGTTGTCTTGAGCCTATCAGTGGAGCAGTTTCTGGAGATAACAATGATGATAAAATGTTTTTTGAGAGAATGTGCCCACTGCCCATCAGGTTTTGTTGCTCACTGCAAAAAAGCACAGGATGTCAGGGAGCCTAGCCTTCTGATTTTGCATATATATCTGTATATATCTGCATGCATTTTGGTAAGCCAGTTAACTTTCTTATAAATTATTTTTTTCCTTTAGTTAGTTGGAAGAAAAATATCTGATCTCCCTATTTCACAAATTCATTTATTAGAAAAAGAAAATAATGAATCTGAAAATGTTTTAAAAACTTAAAACACTACTGTCACTGATATATTATATTGTTATATGGGAGAGACCATCTTACTGAAATTTGACCACTGTTACTAGATGGTCACATTAACACTGGAGTTCACAGTAAGTCCTATCCAATTCATTCTGAAAAGGTTAGGAGAATACTGATGAGTGTTTATTGTTGGGCTTGGAAGTTAATAACACACTAAAACCTACTATTAACACTCCTAAAACCGAAAAAAATATATATACTCAGCAATAGATTTTGGCCAGTTGACATTCAGTTATTTTTAGCTGACTGAACATGGCTAAAATTTTTTTAACTTCGTATTTTTTTAATTAAAAATCAATTTGAATGTTCTTAATCAAGATCATATTTAGTCTTTTATTTCAACTAGTCTAATTAGCTAATGGAGCATGTTCTGGTGGTAGGCTGAAGGATCAGGTAACAAAATAATAGGGTAAAAATATATTTCCTAGCAATTAGAGCATCATATATTTTAGTCCTCACCAGATACTTTTAGACATTCATGTCTGAATGACTATTTTAGATTAATAATTGCTTCATTTTTATATTATCTTGACATTAAACAGACTACTTTTCAAGATGATTTGCATTATGTCTTGATCACAATGCAACTAGTTCAAAGTATGTTAGTGTTATTCTGATCTTACAGTTGCTATAAAGTACAATTTAATATCATGATTCTGTATTAAATTAGCATGTTTTTGATTCATAAAATAATTCTAAGAACCATTATGTGAAGGTGAAAAGGCTTAATTTTCAAGAATTTTATTATTCAGAAATGCTAATGAACATGGTTATTAGCCAAATTCTTGCTTCAGGACCTATATAGCAGTATTAAATCATGGTTAGAAACTTAAAATAATATTTGTAGTAATAAACATGTAAGTAATGAGTTTTATACATTATAAATTCCATTCTAATAACAAAAACATTTAAATCATTTATCTGTGTGGAGTCCCTTCTTCCTTTTTTTAAAAAATAAGGTTCTGTTGTTTTTTTCTATACTTTTACAGGTTCAAGTAGCAATACTCTTGATTCCATGAAGAAGGCTGGTCACACGCACGACTGCTGTGGAGCATGGACTTAGAAGCTGAAGTGTCATGACACACAGATGACCAGGCCCCACCTAGGACAAAGTTCTACTCTGCATCAGGATGTCACCTTCTTGTAGTTAGTATGAAGATACTGAATCATGGGATGTGTAGTGATTGCCGTGGAAACTGTTCAAGTTTGACCTCAGTCTGAATTTTCAGGTAATCTGACCCACCTAGGGCTCCTTGGCAAAGATAGCCTGGGGATGGAGTGGGACACCATGCACAGCTCCTGCTGGTACACTTTGCCCTCCACCTCTACAATACCTGAGTTCTGAGTGCTAAGGCCACCTTGTTGGTGTTGGGCTTCAGGTGGATGAAGCTATACTCCCTGTGCATGATTTATGTGTCAGGGTAGAAGGTGTCAAACCAGAATTTCTACATGGATTGACCTACATGGGAGATGTGTACCTCTTCTAAGTACTAGAAGGTTGTAGCATTGGGTAGGTCCTGGTGGATCTGGCATCCAGATAACCTGCATCCAGGATGGTGGTGCCACACAACTGAGTTCATCTTGGGGGATTTACAGCTAGGGGCGGCAGGCTGCTTAGGTAGGTACTAACTTAGATGACTCCAGCTTCTCCTGAAGCTTGTGCACCTGGCTGTTAAATTGGCTGATTCTCTGCCACAAGGTCTTCAGCTCATCATTCTCCACTTGCTCCTGCAGGCAGTATGCCTGGTTCTTGTTCTGCTGGAAGAAGCAGGGGAAATGTAACAAGTTGATGAGTATGCAGTTCCCCAGTGCTGACAGGATGATCTTGTTGGTAGACATGGTACTGGCCATTGCTGTGCTCGTTCTGCACAGCTTCCATAGCTGGCTTCAGGGTGACATCTGGCAGAGGGGCAGAGGGGCTCTTGGAGGGCTCTGAGGCATTGCTGTGAACAAAAACTCAGGGGGCTCTGAGCCAAGTCCTTGTCGTACCCTAGGCTAGTCCTGCAGCAGCCAGTCTCTTAGTCTTTTAGTGGACAGGCTCTGAGTGTGCTTGGAGAATAAAGTGAACTAATAAATTTGTATCTGAGGATCCTGGGGTCAGGTAAAGTCACTCATAGAAATGGCACTTTAATCTACCAGACCCCCTCCCGGGTGGTGATGTTCTCACTGCCAGCATCTACAGAACATGCATTTGCTTCTCCTTGGCTGCCTGACTCTGTGGTGGCTAGACTTCTCAAGTTCCTTCCAGAGACTGTTTTGCCTGCTCCTAACTGGTGACCCCATGGACTTCCATAGATGTGATGCTCCGTCCCTTCCCCTTACCATAGATTGTTTCAAATGTCTTTTCATATAATCTCCCACTACATTTTACTGTTGTCGTACTCTCATGTTTCATTTTGAAATAATGTAAATTTTTTTTCTAGAAGTACAATTCTAGATGCTAATTCTAGAATTAGCATCTAGAATTCTAGAATTCTAATTCTGTATGAAGTAGATTCTTTTATGTAAAGCTCTTTATAAGGATACTTCTATTATACATAACTAATATCAAAATTACAGTCATTTCCTATTACCCTTTTAGTCAACATCATCCATAATACAAAAAAAGTAAGACCTAATTCTATAGTTAAAATCCTCAGTCTATTTGGAAGGCTGCATCTTTCCATGAACTTAAATAGATACGGAATTTTTAAAAAAGATAAAATTAATTATCAGCAAGAGTGAAAATATTTTAATTGGAAATTATTACAAAGCCATGTAAATTTCAGTGCTTTCCTCCCTCATCCACATCTGGCAAAAATTCAGAAAGTGAATCATGAAGACAACTAAAATAACAGGCTAAATCCTTTCAAAAGAAATGTTTTTTTCTCAGTGACTTAGTAAAATTTTTATAATATTTGCATTTTCACTGATAAATTAAGTTTTATTCTTTGGAATTTTTAGTGTTAAATTAAAAAAATTAGATGTCTAAAGGCTCTCTGGGAAATTGCTTATATGCATTAGTATTGGAGTCAGTTATTCAGAATGCAGTGGAAGCTCCACTGAAAATTTCTCCTCAGGGTAATTATCTTATAAGTTCTGTGATTTTTATAAGATGTTTCTGGCCTGTGCTGAGAAGGGTGGATTGGTTAGGGAAGACTTTAAAGACTAATTGATAGCCTCAGCAGTCTAGTCAAGAAATATTAAGGCTTAACTCTAATAGGGTGATGTTGATATAAGTTGATAGTAGAGGTAGCACAAAAGAAAATGTAGGAGGACTTACCTACCAGTTTATTTGGTAGAATAAATAATGAGATTATTTTTTTCTCCCATGATATTAGAAGAAAGATAGCCAAAGTATAACCAAGATAGGTAAAACAGGTTTGAAAGTGGATCAAGTGGGAGGAGATAATTATTTAGTTGGGTAAAAATAGAGGCATTGTTAATGTACAAAATCATAAATAAAAGTATTTGAAGTCATGGTTTTAAATAAATTAGGGATTGAATAGAGAGGATAAGTAAGAAGACTTAAACTCTTTAGAGTTAGGATAAAATTAAAACAACACGTAGAAAGGTAGCAAAGAGTGGAACCCTGCAGATGACAGTGACTTTGGAGACAGAGGAAAAGGATGGAAAGTTGAAGAAAGTGTAATTTGTTTAGAGGTAGGCTGAACTTTAAATAATTATAGTGGATGTTTGAAGATTTAGTGGAAACATATTGGTATGGTAGATTAAAGGAGAGAGAAGATGATAACACAAAGGGAACAAGAGGAGTAGTTTACTTCCGTTTGGAAGAGTTTGGAAGAGAAAATATAGAGGCCTTTAAGGTGTACTGCCCTTCTTGCTGCTTCATTCTTTCTGGGTTGAGGTTAGCATGTGTTCAGTAGATAGGACAAAACTGAGGAGGAGACACTGACAGTCTGAGAAGTGGAGAGTTGAAGTACAGGCCACATGTAGCTTTCAGAGCACACAAGAGGTCTCAGGAAGGACTTCTGTAGCAAAGCTGCTAGGTTTGGGCTTAATCCTTTCAAATTTGTTATGGGTGGGTCACAAACTATAGAGTGAGGACAAACTATATAGAGAGGTACTGCCCATCTTCTCTTCATATCTTCAAGTCTGCTCTCCCTTGTCAGCATCCTCCCTGTTGGAGGAGGTCAGGGACAGATTACTCATACGGACTGCCTTTGTGGGTCAGTGGGAGGCACCAGCAAGAGATGTCTGCAGGTTAGGAGAAGTGAGATCGGCTGTTGATCTGTTGATTGCCTGGCTCCCTGCTTGCTAGTATGCAACCAGATGGTTAAATTCCCCTCATGCCAGCTGTGGTCTGGCTACCCTCTTCAGGCACTTAACTCTGAATTCTGGTCACTCTAAGATTAGTGGGTTGTGAAGGCCCAGAAACAGAATATGTACCAGCCCTCCTACCTGCTTCTCTTTAGGAAATAATTCCCCTACTAATCTTTCCTCACATTATCTAATTTTGAATGTGTCCTCTGTTTCATCTAATATCATAATTGATTCAGGTAGTGTTCAAGATTAGAAAAAGTAAGAGGAAGGAGCAGCAAATCTGCAAAATCTCTTGAGAACTTTGAGTCAGAGTATGGATTCAGGATGAGAAGAATATAGGAGAAGAAAGTTTTGTTTAGGAAAACTTGTCAGAAAAGTCTTTGGGATGGTATAGGCTATTCTTCATAAAAATTCTGTCATCTTGTAACCTTTATGAGTATTCACACAACTCTTGAATTGGAACTTGGTTTTTGAGACTTAAATGATCATATGTGGTTTAAAAAAACAAGAGTCATAAACCTCCCATGGTTTGTATAGATATGACAGAAAGGGATTATAAAATTTAAATGAAATAAAGCACTCCTAGCCTAGAAATCATTTCCTCCTGCAATAGAGATTTTTTACTCTAATGTGGGTTTTGGCCAAATTATCATAAATTTTATCACATTTGAGCCAAGCTATAATTATACAGTCATTAAGTAAATATTTATCAAGTACAGTTGTGGCTTTAGAGATAATAGAAAATAAGACAGAAAATGTCCCTATGGCTGTGAGCCTTTTTAGTTTACTAAGAGAAAGAACAAGTAGTAAATGGATAAATAAGGTAATTTTAGCTAGTGTTGAATTCTACAAATAAAAGAATCCAGGACAATATAATGGTTAAAGAAGATTTTGCTAACACCAGAATTGAGGCCCAAAGGAAAATAAAGTATGAGCTATGCACTATCCTGTGCTTTAAGAGAAGTGCTCACGCAAAGTGCTATGTCAAGAAGACTTTGGTGTGCTATAGAAGAAAGAGGGCCATTGTGGCCAGAGCACTAAACATTAGGAAACAGGTCCAGAGAAGCAGTCTGAGGACAGATCACCGTGACCTTTTAAGCCTTGTTAAGGGGTTTGGAATTTATTCTAAATGTATAGGAAGTTCCTGAAGAGTTCAAGCGCAATGGTGACATTATTTTGTTTTAATTTTTAAACATATTTCTCCTGCTGCTGTGGGAAGCACAGATTGTAGACAGAGAAGAGTAGAAGCAGAGACCCACTGAAGTTATTTGCAATACTATCAGTACTATTGGTAATTGAATGTTTACTCCTGCAAAGCATAGGATGATCTCATTTAACCTCAATTTTATTAAATAATATTTAATAAATATTAAATATGTATTAAATATTAAATATTAAATATTTTAAAAGATTTATTTATTTATTTGAAAGAGAGAGAAAGATTAAGGAGGGGCAGAGGAAAAGGGAGAGAGAATCTCAAGCAAGCTCTACACTGAGCCGGGAGTCCAGTATGGGACTTGATCTTAGGAGCCTAAGATCATGACCTGAGCTGAAACCAACAGTTGGATGGTCAACTGACTGAACTACCCAGATGCCCCAAAACAGCCTATGTTTTAAGTTACTATTATTACAGTTTGGAAATGAAACCATGCATAGGCAGTAACTTCTTTGACATTGGCTATAGCAACTTTTTACTAGATATGTCTTCTGAGGGAAGGGAAACAAAAGCAAAATTGAACTATTGGGACTTCATCCAGATAAAAACTTCTGTACAGTGGAGGAAACAATCAACAAAACTAAAAGGCAACCTTTGGAATGGGAGAAGATATTTGTAGATGACATATCTAATAAAGGGTTAAATTCAAAATATGTGAAGAACTTATCAGTTTCAACACCCAAAAAGCCAATAACCCAATTAAAAACAGGCAAAAGATGTAGACATTTTTCGAAAGAAAACATACAGATGGCCAAGAGACACATGAAAGATGCTCAACATCACTTACCATCAGGGAAATACAAATCAAAATTATAATGAGATATCACCTCACACCTCTCAGAATGACTAAAATTAACAACACAAGAAACAACTGGTGTAAGGGAGGTTGTGGAGAAAGGGGAACCCTCTTCCACTGTTGGTGGGAATCCAAACTGGTGCAGCCACTCTGGAAATTAATATGGAGGTTTTTCAAAAAAGTTAAAAATAGAATTACCCTAAGATCCAGCAATTGCACTACTTGGTATTTACCCAAATGATACAAAAATACTTATTCAAAGGGGCACATGCACCCCGGTATTTATAGAGCGTTATATACAATGACCAAATTATGGACGTAGCCCAGGTGTCCATCAACTGATGAGTAGATAAAGAAGAAATGGTGTGTATGTATGTATGTATGTGTGTGTGTGTGTGTGTGTGTGTATATATGTGTGTGTGATCACTCATATGTGGAATTTGAGAAACATGTCAGATAAACATAGGGGGAAAAAGAGGGGCAAACCTTAAGAGAGACTTTTAAACATAGAGAACAAACTGAGGGTTTCTGGAAGGGAGGTGAGAGGCAGGAGGTGGGGGAAATGGGTTAAATGGGTGATGGGGATTAAAGAAGGCACTTGTGGGGTGCCTGGGTGGCTCAGTGGGTTAAGCCTCTGCCTTTGGCTCAGTCATGATCTCAGGGTCCTGGGATCGAGCCCCGCATCAGACTCTCTGCTCAGCAGGAAGCCTGCTCCCCAACTCTCTCTCTGCCTGCCTCTCTGCCTACTTGTGATCTCTGTCTCTGTCAAATAAATAAATAAATAAAATCTCAAAAATAAAAAAAACAAGGCACTTGTGATGAACACTGGGTGTTGTATGTAAGTGAAGAACGACTAAATTCTACACCTGAAACTAATATTACACTGTATTTTAACTAACTGGAATTTAACTAAAAACTTGAAAAAAATAAAAGGAAATGAAGCCATGGAGATACAGAAGAACTAAGCAAGTTGCTCTACATCATAGAGTTAGCATGTGATGTAGCCCAAGAAAAATCAAGTATTCAGACACCACAGCCTTTTTCATCACCACACTGTGCTCATAACTTTGAATTTATATTTATTAGAGTTGGCTATAACCAAATTAGCAGTATTAAAGTCTTCAAAAGTAATCTTATTATGTGAAAGCCAGTGTTGGTGAAAAATGCTAGAGATAGAAAATACTAACATTTACAGTAATGAAGCATGAGATGAGACAGTGAATAATCAAATCTTAAAATTTTCAGGACAAGCTGTTTCCTTATGAAAGTTCCTTTATCTATATTTCAATCAGCACTTATATATCTCACCTCTGTTTTCCTTGCAAACATGTATTTTAAGTCCTATATGCATTCAGAATGCTAGATTATTTGAAATTTTAGTGATCTCATCTTAAAAGCTTAGAGAGTCCAATATAGACATCCCCCACATAGATTAAAATATACCCTTACTCCAAAAAAAAAAAAAAAATATATATATATATATACCCTTACTCCAATGACTCTTCAGCCAAGAATTTTACTTTTTAAAGCACTTCCAAAAATAAAATTTGGATGAGGCTTACAAAGCATACTTGTTCTGGTAACATAAATGGCAAGTGAAAAAGGGGTGGTGAATGACTAACAACAAGTTCATTAAAGATGACAATATGTAGTTTAGTCACTTCTGGCCAAGAAATACGCCTCCAGACAAAGTGATAATGACCCAGAAATAGCTGAGTGCTCAGAAGCCTGAAGATACACATATACAAGTTAACTACAGGACCTACAATCCATTTGTCCATTTGGTTTGGAACTTCCAAACCTCATAATGTGAATCTGTGCACAAGTGGTTTAGACAAGGTGAGTAAATACTGTGGAGATGACCAAGATTTCCAGCCCTTACTTAGGAAATAGATGCCAGTGAGTTTCTTTGAAATGTTGTCTGATAAGATTTACTAAGCTTTTTTTTTTTTGAAACATAAATGATAAAAAAAAGATGTTCACATTTTTAACCTAAATATACCTCAAGATTGGAGGCATCTGGGTGGCTCAGTCGGTTAAGCATCTGCCTTTGGCTCAGTTCATAGTCCCAGGGTTCTGGGATTGAGCCCTGCATTGGGCTCCTTACTCAATGGGGAGTCTCCTTCTCCCTCTCCCTCTGTCACTCCCCACCCCTTATGCTCTCTATCAAATAAATAAATAAGTAAATAAAATCTTTAAAAATATATATAACTACAGATTGGATACAAGACCATCTTTAATGTACAGGAAAAATAAAACTTTGTCTGCAACTCTTTCAAGTAAGTGTTCATTTAAAATGGTAGTAATGTAGCTAAAGAATTTCTGACAAATATAAAACAAAGCAATTTTATTGACCAAGTCCTAGAAATTTATATTGACCTTTAACAAAATAATTTTTAGCAATACTTCATATATTTGATAGTTTTTATTTCCCTCTGTCATGCTTCCACTTTAGAAGCCACAAGACAATTACAAAATGTCATCAAGATTGAAGAGCAAGATGTATTATTTTATATTGTTTGAATGATCTACTACCTATATGAATTTAGAATTTTTTTTTGGCTTTCAAACTGGAAACTTGGAAAATATTATGCCTAATTATTCTTTAAAAGCAATGCTTTCAGTAATTAGTAAAATTAAGTGATAATTAGGAATGCTGCTAATTTCTTAAAAATTGCACTAAGATTTTACTACGTTGAAAGAAGTTTTAAACAGTGAGTAAAGAAATAGAAAAGTAATAGAATTTAAAGCTTATGTAATAGTTTAAAATGCATTACTTCTCAAAAGTAACATTTATTAATAATTAAAATAAAAATGCATTGTTCATTGTTCTCTCTCATGGCACCAATATGTATCTGTGATTTTTTTTAAAAGCAGAACAAATTAAATTATCTTTATCAAAACTACAGTTGTAAAATTCTATGGCCACTTGGAGTTAATAAACAGAAAAAAACTCAAACTTTAGAAAAATCTCTTTATGGAATAAATGCTATCTGAAAAAAGTAGAAGTCAAAATATTTAAATCATATATTCTACATCAGAGAACATCCCAGAGTTTTAAAAGAAAATACTGGGAAACAAAGTGAGCATCATATTGGGAATTACAGAAATAAAATTTATTTTGAAAGACAATAGCAGTCCAATTTAAAATAGGGACACATTAGGGACGCCTGGGTGGCTCAGTTAGTTAAGCAGCTGCCTTCAGCTCAGGTCATGATCCCAGCGTCCTGGGATCGAGTCCCACATCGCGGGCTCCTTGCTCAGCAGGGAGCCTGTTTCTCCCTCTGCCTCTGCCTGCCAATCTGTCTGCCTGTGCTCACTCTCTCTGACAAATAAATAAATAAAATCTTTAAAAAAAATAAAAAAAATAAAATAGGGACACATTAAATTCCAATATACAAGTAGTAATATTTTTTCTTAAGAAACATAGCCATGTGTTTATCTCCACTGTTTCTTCCTTTTTAAAAATCTGTTTTAATTTTAATTTTTTAAAAATTTGAGCATAGTTGACACACGATGTTCCATGAGTTTCAGGTGTACAGCATAGTGATTCCACATCTCTCTCTGTTATGTTGTGCTCTCACCACAAGTGTAGACCCCACTGCTTTCTGGCACCATGCAACACCATGTTTCTTTTCTTTCTTTCTTTTTTTTTTTTTTTGTTGTTACTATTTTCTGTCACTTCGGACTCAGCAGAAACCCTTGAAAAGATTTGTAAGGTGTATCTATCAGAGCAGATAGAACTATTTTCAAATGACTATGCTTCTCTTGAAAAAACTTTTTACTGTAAAGTTCAACTTAAAAATTATAGTGAAATTCAAAAGTTCTTGATGCATGTATTATATTGCTCTTTCGGATGTTCAGTGACACTTATGGATGGAAGACCCTGTGGCAGGAAAAAAATAAGACCCTTGAAATCAGACATGCATTTTAATTATGGAGCAAAAGTAACAACTGCCAATTTAAAAACAAACATTGAAAGTGTAAATTTCTCTGTGAAGCATAAATTAGACATTTGAATGATGTTTATTCTTCCAATCCATGAGCATACAATGTCTTTCCATCTTTTTGTGTCTTCCTCAGTATCTTTCATAAGTGTTCTGTAGTTTCTATCGTATAGATCTTTTACCACTTTGGTTAGGCTTTTTCCTTGGTATTTTATGATTTTAGGAGCTGTTTTTAATGGGATTGATTCCTTAATTTCTTTCTTCAGTTACATTGTTTGTGTATAGAAATACAACTGATTTCTATGCATTGATTTTGTATCCTGCCACATTGATGAATTATTAAATGTGTTCTAATAACTTGGGGGTAGAGTCTTTTGGGTTTTCCACATAAAGTATCATGTTATCTGTAAAGAGAGAGATAGAGTTCTCCTTTGCCAGTTTGGATGCCTTTCATTTCTTTTTGTTGTCTGATTGCTGAGGCTAGGACTTCTAGTACTATGTTGAGCAATAATGG
Organism: Taxidea taxus jeffersonii; assembly: GCA_003697995.1. Lineage (NCBI taxonomy): Eukaryota > Metazoa > Chordata > Mammalia > Carnivora > Mustelidae > Taxidea > Taxidea taxus. The sequence continues at coordinate 5,202 of ML093292.1, read as the reverse complement.
TGAGAGTAGTCATCCATGTAGTATTCCTGACCTTAAGGGAAAAGCCCTCAGTTTTTCACCATTGACAATGATATTCACTGTGGCCTTTTCATAGATGGCTTTTATGATATTGAGGTATGTTCTCTTTATCCCTGTACTTTGAAGAGTTTTAATCAGGAAAGGATGTGTATTTTGTCAGATGCTTTTCCTGTATCAATTGAGAGGATCATATGGTTCTTGTCTTTTCTTTTATTGGTGTGCTCTATCACATTGATTGATTTGCAAATGTTGAATCACCCTTGTATCCCAGGAATAAATCTCACTTGGTTGTGGTGAATATCCATTTAATGTACTGTTGGATCCTAATGGCTAGAATCTTGTTGAGTATTTTGGCATCCATGTTCATCAGGGATATTGGCCTGTAATTCTCCTTTTTGATGGGGTTTTTGTCTGGTTTTCAGATCAGGATGATGCTGGCCTCATAGAACCAGTTTGGACGTTTTCCTTCTTTTCTATCTTTTGGAACAGCTTCAGTATAATAGGTATTACTTCTTCTTTAAATGTTTGGAAAAATTCCCCTAGGAAGCCATGTCACCCTGGACTTGTTTTTTGGGAGGTTTTTGATTACTGCTAAAATTTCCTTGCTGCTTATTGGTCTGTTCAGATTGTCTATTTCTTCCTGTTTCAGTCTTAATAGTTTCTAAGTTTCTAAGAATGCCTCCATTTCTTCTGGATTGCTTAATTGGTTGGCATGTAGTTGCTGGTAATAATTTCTTTTTTTTATAATACTTTTAAAAAAAAATTATTTGACAGACAGAGATCACAAGTAGGCAGAGAGGCAGGCAAAGAGAGAGGAAGGAAAACAGGCTCCCTGCTTAGCAGAGAACCCAATGCGGCGCTCGATCCCAGGACCCTGGGATCATGACCTGAGCCGAAGGCAGAGGCTTAACCCACTGAGCCACCCAGGCACCCCATTTGCTGGTAATAATTTCTGATAATTGTTTCTATTTCCTTGATGTTAGTTGTGATCTCTCCTCTTTCATTCATGATTTTATTAATTTGGGTCCTTTCACTTTTCTTCTGAGTAAATGTAGCCAATGGTTTACCAATCTTATTAATTCTTTCAAAGAACCAGCTTCTAGTTTCATTGATCTGTTTTACTATTCTTCTAGTTTCTATTTCATTGATTGCTGCTCCAATATTTATTAATTTCTCTTCTCCTACTTTGTTAGGTCTTATTTGCTGTTGTTTTTCCAGATCCTTTAGGTATAAGGTTAGCTTGTGCATTTGAGATTTTTCTAATTTTGAGAGGCTTGGATAGCGATGTATTTCCCTCTTAGGACCACCTTTGCAGTATCCCATAGGTTTTGGAACAATGTGTTTTCATTCTCATTCATTTCCATTACTTGTTTAATTTCTTCTTTAAATTCCTGGTTGAACCAATCATTCCTTAGTAAGATGCTCTTTAACTTCCAAGTGTTTGAGTTCCTTCCAAATTTTGTATGTGAGTTCCAGTTGCACAGCAGTGTGGTTCAAAAATATTCAGGGCATAATCTCAATCTTTTGCTATCAGTTGAGACCTGATTTGTGACCCAGTACGTGGTCTGTTCTGGAGAGAGTTTCATGTGCACTTGAGAAGAATGAATATTCTGTTGTTTTAAGGTGGAATGTTCTGTATTTATCTACAAAGTCCATCTGGTCTAATGGATCTTTCAAAGGTCTTGTTTCGGGAGGAGTCAAGATGGCGGAGAAGTAGCAGGCTGAGACGACATCAGGCAGCAGGAGATCAGCTAGATAGCCTATCAAACCATTCTGAACACCTACGAATCCAACAGGAGATCAAAGAGAAGAAAAACAATAATTCTAGAAACAGAAAATCGACCACTTTCTAAAAGGTAGGACCAGCGGAGAAGTGAATCCAACGCGACAGGAAGATAGACCCCAGGGGGAGGGGCCGGCTCCTGGCAAGCGGCGGAGCACAAAATCAGGACTTTTAAAAGTCTGCTCCACGGAGGGACATCGCTCCAGAGGCTAAACTGGGGTGAAGACCTCATGGGGGCAGCGTGGACTCAGGTCCCGTGGGGTCACAGAAGGATCGGGGGTGTCTGAGTGTCACAGAGCTCACAGGTATTAGAGTGGGGAAGCCAGCTGCGGAGACAGAGCCGAGGAGTGAACTCTCAACTCTGGGTTATCTAGAACCGTAATCTGTGACACGGGCCAGTGCTCTGTGTGTGGGGTCCCCACAAGATCCAGGGAGACTTTAACCTGGGAGAGCCCAGGGATCTGCGGGGTTCAGAGACTCCAGGTGGGACTCTGTGCCAGAGACAGAGATGCTTGGTCACAGGCTGGGTGACCTCAGAGTGCAGCCAGAGGCCAGTGAGACAGGAGTGATTGTGCGCAATTTTCTCCAGTGCGGCTGGAGGCTGGGGAGACGGGAGTGATTAAACGCTTTTCTCTGAAGGTGCAATGAAGACTGGGGCCCCAAGCTCTCGGCTCCTCCGAGCTGGAGATTGGGAGGCCGCCATTTTCGTTCCCATCCTCCGGAACTTTATGGAAAGCATTCAGGGAACAAAAGCCCCCAAAAGCGAACCTGAGAGGATTATTTAGCCCGGCCCCTGGTAAGGGGGTGCAATTCCGCCTGGGGCAGAGACACTTGAAAATCACTACAACAGGCCCCTCCCCCAGAAGATCAACAAGAAATCCAGCCAAGACCAAGTTCACTTAACAAGGAGAACAGGAGAATTCCAGACGAAGAGAAAGCAAAGCATGGAATTCTTGGCTTTCTCCCCATGAATCTTTAGTCTTGCAAAGTTAATTAATTTTTTAAAATTTTTTTTCTCTTCTGCTAATTTTTTTACCTTATACCCTTTCCTCTTTTAACGTTTTGTAACTAGTTTATCTTAATAACTTTCTTAAAAAAAACTTTTTTGAACCTTTATTATTATAGTCATATTTTATCCTTCACTGCATCTAACTTTATTCTTTGTATACACATAGGATTTTTTTTTCTTCTAAAAAATTTGGGGTACAACTTCTTCTAATAGATCAAAATACACCCCAAATCTAGTACCGGGCTTGATCTAGTCTCCAGCCCAAGGAAGTTCTCTCCACTTTCTTTTTATTTTTTTTTATTCTCCCTACCAACTTACCTTATCAACTCCTTTGTTAGGAAAAAAATTTTTTTTTCATCTTTATAGTCATATTTCATCCCTTCATTGTGTTTACCCTTATATATGTTTTTCATTCTTTAAAATTTTGGGAGGTAGTTTTTTCTAAGGGACCAAAATACTCCCAAAATTAAGTGGGTGACCCTGTTCTAGTCACCAGTCTAATACATATATATATATATTTTTTCCTTTTTTTATATTTTTTTCTTTGTTTCTGTTCTCTTTTTAAAAATTTTTTTTTTCTTTTTTCTGAACTTCTTTTTACCCCTTCTCTCCCCGCTCCCCGATTTGGGGGTCTCTTCTGATTTGGTTAAAGCACATCTTCCTGGGGTCTTTGCCACCCTTTTAGTATTACATTTGCTCCCTCATATATTCTTATCTGGACAAAATGACAAGGCGGAAAAACTCACCACAAAAAAAAGAACAGGAGGCAGTACCGAAGGCTAGGGACGTAATCAATACAGACATTGTTAATATGTCATATCTGAAATTCAGGATGACGATTCTCAGGGTTCTAGCCAGGCTCAAAAAAGGCATGGAAGATATTAGAGAAACCCTGTCAGGAGAAATAAAAGCCCTTTGTGGAGAAATAAAAGAACTAAAATCTAAGCAAATTGAAATCTAAAAGCTATTAATGAGGTGCAATCAAAAATGGACGCTCTTACTGCTAGGATAAATGAGGCAGAAGAAAGAATTAGTGATATAGAAGACCAAATGACAGAGAATAAAGAAGCTGAGCAAAAGAGAGAAAAACAACTACTGGCCCACAAGGGGAGAATTCGAGAGATAAGTGATATCATAAGACAAAACAACATTAGAATAATTGGGATTCCAGAAGGAGAAGAAAGAGAAAAAGGAGCAGAAGGTATATTGGAGAGAATTATAGTAGAGAATTTCCCTAATATAGCAAAGGGAACAAGCATCAAAATCCAGGAGGTGCAGAGAATTCCCCTCAAAATCAATAGGAATAGGTCCACACCCCGTCATCTAACAGTAAAATTTACAAGTATTAGCAACAAAGAGAAATCCTGAAAGCAGCCCGGGAAAAGAAGTCTGTAACATACAATGGTAAAAATTTTAGATTGGCAGTAGACTTATCCACAGAGACCTGGCAGGCCAGAAAGAACTGGCGTGATATATTCAGAGTGCTAAACGAGAAAAACATGCAGCCAAGAATACTTTATATTCTAGGTATATTCTAGGTATTTAAAGCTAGGTTATCATTGAAAATAGAAGGAGAGATAAAAAGCTTCCAGGACAAACAAAAACTGAAAGAACTTGTAAACACCAAACATCTCTACAGGAAATATTGAAAGGGGTCTTCTAAGCAAAGAGAGACCCTAAAAGTATTATCAGAAAGGAACAGAGACAATATACAGTAACAATCACCTTACAGGCAATACAATGACACTAAATTCATATCTCGTAATAGTTACCCTGAACATAAATGGGCTAAATGCCCCCAATCAAAAGACACAGGGTTTCAGAATGGATAAAAAAACAAAACCCATCCATATACTGCCTACAAGAAACTCATTTTAGACCCGAAGACACCTCCAGATTGAAAGTGAGGGGGTGTAAAACAATTTACCATGCTAATGGACATCAGAAGAAAGCTGGGGTGGCAATCCTTATATCAGATCAATTATATTTTAAGCCAAAGACTATAATAAGAGATGAGGAAGGACACTTCATCATACTCAAAGGGTCTGTCCAACAAGAAGATCTAACAATTTTAAATATCTATGCCCCTAACATGGGAGCAGCCAACTATATAAAGCAATTAATAACAAAATCAAAGAAACACATTGACAAGAATACAATAATGGAAGGGGACTTTAACATGCCCCTCACTGAAATGGACAGATCATCCAAGCAAAAGATCAACAAGGAAATGAAGGTCTTAAATGACACCCTGGACCAGATGGACATCACAGATATATTCAGAACATTCCATCCCAAAGCAGCAGAATACACATTCTTCTCTAGTGCCCATGGAACATTCTCCGGAATAGATCACATCCTGGGTCATAAATCAGGTCTCAACCGGTATCAA
>RCUC01001249.1:0-49753 GCA_003697995.1 Taxidea taxus jeffersonii | reverse complement strand
GGGGTAACGCAGGTGCTTCCCCCGGGTTGGCATAGTTTCGTAAAGCCGAGAGCCCAGAGGTTACGTATCTGATGGAATAAAGGACAGTTACACCATCCCTTCCTCCAACACCAAGAGCCCATCAGTGCGCAGAGTCCCAGGCTGGCGGGGAAGCCTGGCTTCCCTGGGGGTTCCCTGGGGCTGCCCTGACTCAGCACCACAGACTGGGGCTTCAGAGCAGAGATCTGTCTCCTCCCAGCTCCAGAGCCCAGACGTCTGAAATCGAGGCAGGGCTGGTTTCTCCTGAGGCTGGGACGGAGAATCTGCTCCATCCTCTCCCCCAGCTTCTGGGGGTTTGCTGGCAATCTGGGTGCTCCTTGGTTGGGGGCGGTATCTCTCCGATCTCCGCCTTGCACCCTCCCTGCCTGCCTGTCTGTCTCTGTGTCCAGATTTCCCCTTTTGTAAGGAAGCTAGGCATTACGGATTGGGGCTCTACCCTAATGCACTATTACCTCATCTCAACTAATGATATCTGCAAACACCTGCTTCGGGAACTTCAGCCCATGAATTTTGGAAGGCTGGGTGGGGACGCGATTCCGCCCATGACAATCCCTGCTACACGAGGTGACCGGTGACCGAGGCTCCGCAGGCAGACGGGAAGCCCCAGGCCCCGGGCGGGTGAAGGGAGGGAGTGCCCTGGGGTCTTGAGAACCCAGTGATCAGACTGACAAAGGGCTGGGGGCGTGGGCGTCTGTGCACAGCAGTGGGGCTCCAGGTGAGAGACACAGAGACCCAGCGGGCAGGTGGATGCTGTCCTCGGTGCCACCGTGCTCTCATCTCTGATGACGGCTGTACGCGTCAGGCCGAGCTTCATCGTCTAGGAACTTCTTGTGTGTGTTTCAGGGGTTGCTTGTTCCACAAAAGGCTGCCGTTCCCATCTGAGCCTGGCACGGGGCAGCCCTTCCTATACGTACTGAGGGGGTGGTTGTATGTTCATTTCATGAGGACACGCCCGAGGCTCGGGGAGAGTCAGAGCTGCAGCCAACGGGATCGGGGCACACAGAGCAGGAAACGGGGACACGAGCCCCAGATGCCTGGTCCCTTCCCGCCACGTCTCTGGTGCACCGTCAGCCCCCGGGCGGTGGGAAGCATGGATGACCCCGGGTGGGGGGATGGGCAGCTCCAGGCTCTGCACGGGGACTTCTGAGCATGCAGGTCCCCATTTACCCTACTCCTCCAAGTTCATGCGAATGCCTGACCTCTCAGCCGGCCGGTGGGCAGACTCTGGTGGGGAGCAGCTGGTGAGGGGGGTTCTGGTCTCCCTTGCTCTTGCAGAATAGAGGACTGGCCCAGAACCCCTTCTCTCGATTTGGTCCCAGCTTTTTCTTCTTCGTTGTTTCCTCCATCCCTCCTCCCACCCCCTCCTAGAAAAAGGCCTTTCCCTGCTGAGTTTCCAGCTGTGCAACTCCAGTGTGACCCGAAACGTCCAGAAGGTGAAGGCTGTCCAGACGTTGCACGTAGCCTACGCCCCCTGTGGCGGGTGGATCCCGTGGAGACGATGCCCCAAGACGGTCTACAGAACCCAGTACCTGACCGTGGAGGTCCCCGAGGCCAGGAACGTGACCGACTGCTGTGCGGGTTACGAGCAGCTGGGCCTCTACTGCGTCCTGCGTGAGTCTGGGGTGGTCAGTGGGTGGGGGGCCCTGGGACCCCTGGTGAGACTCAGAATGGGCACTGTTGGCACCCCTGAGCCCTTCGAGAACAATGATTCTCCAGGTAGAGCGAGTGTCAGGGTCGTCTGGAGGGTTTGTCCCCTCGCAGATCACTGGCCCAGCCCCTAATCCCGGGACCAGCGGCTCGGGGTGGAGTCCAAGTTCCCAGCTGGTCCTGAGGCTCCCCGGGGGGCCCCCTGTTTTGGAGCAGTGTCTCTCAGGCCTGACTGCACACCGGAGGCCCCAGGGCAGCTTTAAAAACACAAATGTGTAGATGCGGTCCTCAGAGAAGGGGATAGAATTGGTCTGGGACAAAGACGGGGCACTCGGGTTTGTTTTAAAGGTCTCAAGCGACTTGAACTTTAGCTGTTTGAGAACCAGCACTGCAAACTCTTCTGTACTGGTGAAGATCTTTTCTTTTTAAAAGCTGTAGTTGAACGCTTCCTTCAACAGAAATCTTCATCTGGGCGCCCATGGGTGAAAGAGGGAAAGGTCCCCTAGGTCCCTCCCACCAACCGTCTGGAGCTCCTGAGTCCTCTTCTTCCGAGGGGCTCTTTGGGAGATGCTTGGGGCAGGTGCCTGGGAGACCAGTGTGGCTGTGCCCAGCCAGGGGGCTGGACTTTTTGCAACATTCAGGGCTCAGCCTCTCGCCATGGAGAGAACTTTCTAGAAGACCTCTTCCAGGAGAAAGGGTGCCTGTGTGTGGGCGTGGTGGTGGTTGTTAAATTTGAGTCAATTTGAGATCAAAAATGAGTTTCTGAGCCGCCAAGAAGGGCTCCCTGCCCCCACCCCTGTTGCAGAGGGGAAGTGGGAAGGGTGTGGCCCCAGTTGAGTTTCCAGGGACCACCCGTAGAAATGAGGGCTGCTGCCTCCAGAGTGCACGAAGCCGCCGTCCAGTGGTCCAGGAGGGGCATCCCACGTGACCTGTGCCCAGGCAGCCCGAGGCCAGGACGCTGCACACCAGGGGTGGCGGTCTCCTCCCCACCCGGCGGCTGCAGGATGTGGCTGGTGTGAGCTTGGCACACTGAGTCATCCCAAGCACGGCTTTCTCAGGCCCCCGAAGCTGCCTCACGGAGGACAGAGATGGCTGGCAGGTCCCACTGACCCCGCCCAGAGGGTTACACACAGGGATGAGCGATAAAATGACACCACTATCACTAAGGCCACCACTGCCAATAAAAACCTCAAGGCCCACAGCCTGCGGCCAGCTCCGTGTCCCCACTGGTTCCCTGAGGGTGCCCTTTCAGGGGAGGGGCTGTCTCCTGGGGTCCTGCCAGGGACTGGACCTAAGGTGTCCCTTGCTCTGCAGACACTGGCCTCCCTTTCCACTTTCCTTGTCTCTAAGGGCCATGTGCACCAAGGAAGGGCTGCCTGGGGGCACCTCTCTTCTGAGGGTGGTGGGGATCCCTGTGGTGGGGAGGACTCAGGCCACGGCACCTAGGTGTGGAGGGTCAGGACCCAGGGGTAGAAGTGGGGGTTGCCCGGTCCTTGTCCATTTGCCCCTGTGACGGCCACTCTCTTCCCACCTACTTGCTGCTGCTGTGAGGTCCCCTCTCCAGAGGAGCCCCCTGGAGCCTCTGTGCCCCCCTCCAGCCCCACCCATGCTGACCGGGGCCTTTCGGTCAGGCTGCTGCCCTGCTGTGCGAAACCAGTGAGTTCTCATGGGATCGGAGGGTGCGTGTCCCCTCCCTGCCACCGGCTGCTCCTCTCTCTTGCCTTCAACAAGCCAGCCCCCAGGAAATGCCTCTCGGGGGACGTCAACTCCACATTTGGAGCCTTGGCATCTTTCATGAGGAACTGACCAGGTGCGGAGAGGGCCAGAGCATTCTAGTTAGAGTCCCATGGGCCGGGCTCCCTGGGGGAGCTGCTGGCAGCAGGGAGAGGCTGGAGGACGACTGGCCCCCCGGGGGGCTGAGTGGGGTGGGGGACCTCCCTGGGCCTTAGAGGGTCATTCTAGTAGCCAGCTGTGCGGAGCGGAGGCAGCCCGGAGCCTGGAGGGAAGGAGGAGGGGATCTTTACTGATGACAGGCCAGCCAGGCCGGTTCCTAGTCCCGGATGGCCGGGAGCCCCCGCCCCCCGTGCAGACGGGGTCACAGATCAGGGGGCGGTGGGCAGGCTCCTTGACCAAGGTGGCACAGACTCGGGCTGGGTCTCCCCAGCCTCCTGTTGGATTGGGTTTGTGGCATTGTAGGAGGCGGGCGGTGGTGGGGGTGGGGGAGGGGCAGAGGTGGGAGGGGCGGGGCAGGAGCAAGAGCCTCTTCCCCCAGGGAGGCGGCTGCTCGGTGCCAGGGCCTGCGTGACGCCTCAGCTGCCACGGGCCGCACACAGGGCAGCGCCACCCTCTTCACGCTGAGCTCGGCTCCTTGGATCAAAGCCCGTTCGCAGGTGCCCCGGGGGGAAGTGAGAAGTGACAAGTGTCTCTAAGCGCCCCCCCCCCCCCCCCGCTTGATTTGCACAGAATGAGACAGGGACCAGCCCCTGTGGTAGCCAGGGGTCACAGCCTGGGAATTTGGGGAGGACCGGAGGGCACAGGGCACTCTTCCCTCCCAGTGCGGGTGAGCGGCATCTCGGCAACCGTTTTCTGGGCCGGGAGTCTCATCCCGGGCAGCGCAGACCTGCAGCCTGGCTGGCTTCTGTCCCCTCCCACTCAGCCCCCGACCTTCTAAAAACGGAAGGCAGTTATGAGTACCCATGTGATGTTCTCTGCAGTCTAGAGAGACGACTTTTTCCATTTTTTTTTTTTTTAAGTCCACCACTGGGGAAACAATGACAAGTCATCCGTTTACTTTATTTCAATGTCTCATCAGTATGATTACAAAAGTGAGCACATGAGCCCGGCAGGAAATCTGGAAACGCAGAAAAGAATGGAGAAATTAGCCGTAGGCCCGCGGCCCACGCACAACCCCTGTTGACCTTCTCCTGAGCCCCCGTGCAGAGGCAGGCGTTCTAGAAACGCCTGCTCGCCCTGACCGGGATTCCCCGCACCATGTTCATCCGGAACACGTTCCTGCCAGTGGGTGCTGAGCGCCGCGCGATTTAGGGGCCACATGGCCCTACGTCTTCCCCGCGGACACGGAAGCACTGATGAAGGGAGCCCCTCCCACTGGACGCGGCCGCTTCCAACTTTCTATTAGAATAATAACGCCGTGATGAGGACCGTGTGGGACAAACACTGGGGGGAACGCCGGGATGAGTCACTCGCGATGAATTCCTAGGACCCTCTCAGCCGACACTCACCCACGGCGGTGACAGCCCTGGTTTCCGCGGGCTCCTCATCGGGGCGAGCCCGGGACCCTATGGGACCGGGAAGCTCCCCAGGCTGGTGACCAGGACCCCTCTGGGGCGGGAACGATGATCCAGAGCCGGTCGGATTCCCAGCCCCGGGGACAGACCTCAGCTCCCGCCATTTGGACAGAAACCTCTGGGCCACGGCATTGACCTGGGACTGACCTTGGGTTGCCAGGCTGCTTCATTGTTTGTGCTGAGTTCATGGAAGGAGAAGCAGATTTTTGACTTTCCACCAACTTGGAACTGTCGGTTCTCTTGGGCTCTCAGTAAGCCGTTGGGCTCCAAGCACGCAGGGGGCGCGCCAGCAGCCTCCACGTGAGGATGAACGTGAGCTGGAAATCACTGCTGTTGTGATCGCATGACCATTTTTGGAAGGCACTTTTTCTCCATGGCCTGTATTTTCGTTGCATTGAAGCAAACCTCTTGGTTTAGAGCAGTTGCAGATTTACAGAGAGGTGACGGAGAGGGTGGACCGTCCCTAAACGTCCTCCCCCCGTCCCCAGCTGGTGGCACCTTAGGTTACCATGACGCATTTGCCCCAACGATGGAACCAACATCGCGCATCACCGTTAACTCTACCTCACACTTTATTTGGATTACTTTTTAAAAAAAAAAAACGTTTAAAATTATTTATTTATTTGACAGAGAGAGACAGCGAGAGACAGAACACAAGGAAGGAGAGGGAGAGAGGGAAGTGGGCTTCCCACCGAGCAGGGAGCCAGATACGGGGCTCGATCCCAGGACCCTGTGATCATGACCTGAGCTGAAGGCAGAGGCTTAACCCACTGAGCCACACAGGCGCCCCTGGACTTTACTCTTCTCCCCCGAGTGTCATTTTTCTGTTCCGGGAGCCCACCTTACGTCTCATCTCATGTCTTCTTAGCTTGCTGGTTTTTACGATGGGAGGGAAGGCCATGACCTTGAAGTCCTTGAGCGGTGGCCCTACAGGGATGCTGGTGTTTCCCCCGCCAACGGGCTGCCCCACACGCCCATGCTCTATGCCCCCAGAGCCAGCCCCCACGTGGCAATGTCTCCAGGACTTCAGACGCTGGACTAGGCACCTGGTTGACTGGGAAGCGGCGAGGGGGCCACGGACAGCATGGAGAGGAAACGGTGTTGAGGCTGAAGATCAAGCCCTCACTCAGCAGGGTGGGCCACGTGGCAGGAGCTGTCCTGGCTCCGTGAGAAGACCAAGGGCAGAGTCTCCGCCCCTGGGCAGTTTTGGCTTTCTTCTCCCTTCCTCTACTGGAAGGGAGTGAAGTCAGCTGCCCCGAGTGATGCGTGCCCACACTAGCAGGGACCCCACTTTCTGTCTGTCTGCAGAGACCTTGGGGGACCTAGGGGGCTGTCTCTGGGGCTGCAGCCCCTGGGGCTTCCCTTCCATGTGGGACCCCACACATCTCCCCGGGGCTAACCTTTCCCACCCCTGTGGGATGTTGGCAGAGCGTGGTCCTCTTTTGACCTCTTCTGCTTTCTCTGGAGTCTGGAGGACCTGAAATGGCTCTTCCAAAGGTCCGGTAGGGTGTAGGGCTTTAGAGGAGTCTGGGCAGAGCCATGTGCACTTACCTGACACCCAAGGTAGCCGGAGCCCTCATCCTCCGGGTGGGTGACAGGAAGGCTGCGGACCACACAGGCCCTTCCTGGGAAGCCTGTGCCTCTCTCTGCTGCCCCCAGCCTCCTCCCGCTCTTGGCTGCTGGGCTCCCTTCACCCCTGCTGCCCCAGGCCCTGCTGCCCCTCTGGGTATGCAGCCCCGCAGACCGCCGTGGGTCCTGCCACAGGAGTATCCCAGCAGAGCATCCCACCCCCTGGAGGGTGGCACCCTGGCTTCCCTAGAGTCAGTTTCTTCTTGATCTTGAACTTTCCACCAACCTGAGTGCCAGCCCCATGCCTCCCGGCCAGTCTCTTTCAACCCATGGATTCTCCGGTATTTTCGCTGCATCTCAGTCCCCGAAAGCCCTTTTTTTCAAAAGTCCATCATGTCTCCTCCACTCTCAGGCCTCGTCCACTGGAATCTAAGTGTCCTGGAGGCCGGGACTTTGCCTCTGGACCCCTGCTGGGTGCTGGGCACCTGGTGAGTACCCGGCACATAGCAGGTGCTCAATAAATGCAGATTGAGGGAGCTAGCTATTGGGATACAGGGCCACAAAGTGGTCTCTAAGAGGGGAGTCCCCGCACCCGGCCTAGAAAGAAGGGGATACCCAGCGCCCCAGCCAGGCAAGACGGTCAGACTCCATGGAAGTCAGATGGTGGCTCTGTAGGACGTGCCAAGACGATGCAGGACGCAGCCCGTGAGCAGGTGATGCTGCGTGTCTCCAGGACCCCGGGGTTTGTGACCAGCATCGCTGATTGCTAATCACTCCCCTCTCCAGCCCTGAATCGGTCCAGAGAGTTTGCCTCGAGACCGGGGGTCTGCCCGGTGGTGGGGCCAGAAGCACCCACCTCACCGTGTGTGCTGGACACAGACTGCCCAGGACTTTGGAAGTGCTGCCCTTCATCTCGGGGTCACCACTGCGTGGCCCCTGCCCCCCGAGGTAGGGTTGAAGCCCTGGTGTGGGGGAGGGGCAGGGTGGGGGGGTTTCCAGAAGCAGCAGCTCCATTTTACAGAGAGCCTGCAGCCATGTGCACGGGCACCTCCCGCTCCTGGACGATGTCTTTGTCCAAATCTGTCTTCTGACATCTCGGGTGGGGGGAAGGGCTGCTCACGGGGCCTCCCAGGAAGGAGGATATTCTTGGAAGAGCCGTGACTCTGATCTCCCCAGGGTGCCAGAGAAGCCCAGGGACTGGGGCTGGTGCCCGTCGGAACCTGAGCTGTGTCATAGAGGAGAGACGTAAAGCTGGTGGCTGGGGCTTCTGCAGAGCCCTGGTTTGGCCCGTCGGCAGCCTGGCCCTCGCTATGCACCTGTCTGGTCTGGAAAGTTCTGCTCCTGACCATGGGCTGTTCCCAGGAGAAGGGGTTGGTCCAGGTTCAGAACTAGGGAAATATATATAAATATTGCAAATATATTATATGTGATATATCTTATAAGGCTACAGTATCACCGTAGCATATATCAGTGTAGTATAAAGCCATCGTATACACAATACAAAATATTATATTATGTATATTATATTATGTAAGATATTATTTATGTACAATATAGTATTTATGTATGTGTATAATATAAATGTATAATATGTTATGGATAATAATAATGTAACAACGTAATATGTGCTATATATGTCATATATATTATATGTAATATACACAGTATTACCTGCTGTGCATTACATACAGTAACGCATCATACAGCGTATGTAGGGTTACATATATTACAAGAGAAGGGAGGGGTGGCAGGTGGGGAAGTGTCCCACGCTGTCCCCTTTAGGGGGACAGATTCCTTTAGGTGAGCTTCAGTTGGCCCCCCCCGCCTCAGATCCGTCGCTCACCAGAGTGTGTCCTTGTGCAGCTCCGGAGAGCCCGGTGACCTTCTGGTACCAGGTGACTGCCCTGGTGAAAATGGACTTCAGGGAGCTCGAGGAGGTGGACCCCAGGCTCCTGGACCACGTGCGGCTTCTGCACTCCATGGTAGGTGGGGAGGAAGGCACCGGGCGGGAACCGAGGGTCAGGGTGGGGGGTTCCACAAGTGACCCCAACACGGCTGACTCTGAACCAGATGTGAATTCTTAATTAAAAAAAAAACCAGGCTGAAGGAGGCAGGGTTTATGTGCACCAGAGCGGACGGGCGGCAGCGAGCCGCTCGCTGTGTTCCCGGGCGGTGGTGTTCTGAGCTGGCCCGTCGCCGTGCGGAGTGCGGAACCCGTCATCTTTCTGTTTCAACGGAAGGGCGCTGCGGTGTAGACGGCCCAGGCCCCAGCGCTGTGCCCTCGCGAACCTCCCTCGAGCGCCCCCACCCTCCGTGGACGTGGCGGGCCTCGCGGATCGTGCCGGCGGGGCCTCTCGCTGCCGGGGCTTCTCCGCTTCGGCTCGAGCCGCCTTCGGGGTTGGGAGGCTCTTCCCCGTGGGGGCTGCCTGTCATCACAGGGTTTCCACGCGCAGGAAGCCAGAAACACGGTTGTCTGGTAACCAGAACTGTCTCTAGATGTGGCCGCATGTCCCCGGAGGGGCCGCACCAGGCCCGGGGGAGCGCCCCCGCGGTGGACACGGCCCCGCAGGACCTTCCACGGGAGCCTCCCCCCAGGCTGGGAACCCCAGGGCGGGCGGGGCCTGGCTCCTCGTCACCGCCCGGTGGCTTTCCCGGGGACGGTCTGGCCTCAGGGCCCGCTTCGTGGGTGCGTGACCGTGCGGTCACCCCGCGAACAGAAAGGCCTCACCCTTGGCTGCATGTGGCCCACGGGTGGACGCAGCCCCAGCACAGGTGGCACTCACACTCCCCGTGTCTGGGCCGTGTGGGACAGCAGCTAGACTGGGGTTCCTGCAGGTCGCCTTCCCCGGCAGCCTCCTTAACTGTCCCAGCTGGGAGGAGTTTGTCTCTTTTCGGCTTGTGGAGGGGCTGGGGCTGCCCGGCTGGCCAGCGAGAACATGGCTCTAACGACGGCCTGGCAAATCCCGACACGGCCAATCGTCGCTGTGTGACCTGGGGCGAGTTGCTTCACCTCTCTGGGCTTCAGACACTTCCATGAAATCCGAGTAATCATCCTCCTGCCTGAGACAGGGGCTCTGGGGTTCACAGCGTACATGTAAGGAGCTTACAGCAGTGCCCATGGTGTAGGCTCTGAGTTGTGGTTGTTGGTATCTAAATTGTATCATCCGGGTTCCCCCCTTTCCCCTTCATGAGCGTGGGTGTTGCTCCTACAGGGGTCCTGCCTCCCGTGGGCTCCCGCTTTGGCTAGCGCTGGGCGCCCCGACTCCGGGATTCCCACGAGGCCGGAGCCAGGGCGTGCTGTTCTGCCTCCTGCGGGACCAGCTGTGTCTCTGCGCCCCCCCCCCGAAGGGGGTGTCAGGTCTCCCCAGGGGAGACGGGCTCTAGTGCCCCCCAAACCTGCTTCTGATTCCACATCTCTCTTGGGGCGAGGGTGGGCTGGGGTCCTGGGAGGGGAGCCGGGGTTTTCCTGGGGCGACCACGCAGAGCGCCGTGGGCGGGGGCTCACCCCACCCACATTCTTCCCACACGACCACCATCCGGAAGCGAGGTGTGGCCAGGGCGGGCTCCTGCCGAGGGCTGCGAGGGAAGGTCTGTCCCAGGCCCCGCTCCTGGGCGTGTGGGGTCTCTGTCTGTGGCTGGGGTTCTTCTTTGTGGGAGGACACGATTCATACTGGACAGAGGCCCGCCCCAGTGACCACCCGGTAACTAACGACACGCACAATGACCCTATTTCCAAATAAGGTCCCATTCCGAGATTCTGGGGATCGGGACTTCAACACCGGGTTGTTTTTTTTTTTAAAGATTTTATTTATTTATTTATTTGACAGACAGAGATCACAAGTAGGCAGAGAGGCAGGCAGAGAGGAGGAAGCAGGCTCCTGGCCGAGCAGAGAGCCCGATGCGGGGCTCGATCCCAGGACCCTGAGATCATGACCCGAGCCGAAGGCAGAGGCTTCAACCCACTGAGCCCCCCAGGCGCGCCAACACCGGGGTTTCTGAAGGGACCGTAATTCAACCCATGACACTGTGTTCGCAGAAGTGTTCATGGTCTGGGTTGTAGGACTTTTGCTGGGATGATGACCAAGAGAGCCACAATGCAGAGGGCCTTCCCGAGGAGCAGAATGGCGTGCGCACGTGTGTGCAAGTGTGAGTGTGTGTGCATGTGTGTGTGCACCTGTGCGTGCTTCTTTTGGGCCTTTTGGGTCTGTCGGATGGGCGCCCGTCCACGAGTGATGCTCTGACTCTGGCCTCCCAGGTCACCAGCGCCTTGCAGCCGCTGCGTCCCGCTGTCCACCACCTGCAGTCAGCCCGCGGGGACACCTCCCTCACGGTGTCACAGCTGCTCCTGGGCCTGCCGCAGCCGGTGCCTGTGGCCCGGGTCTCCGCGATGCTGCACGAGGTCGTGAAGCGCGTCTATGAAGTGATCGACATCCAGGCGCGAGGTGCGGCTTCCCCTCCGTCCTCTCCGCGGCGGTGGGGGCAGGGAGCGGGGGGCGCGGGCCCTGCGGGGAGAACAGGCCGGCGAGGGGAGGTCTGACCTGTACTCAGCTCATTCGGGCCCAAACCAAGTCGAAACTCTGAGCTCCAAGGTGAAGGTTTGAGAGTTTTTCTTTTTTTTTTTTTTTTTAAGATTTATTTATTTATTTGAGAGAGAGCGAGCACGAGCGGGGTTGGGGGCAGAGGGAGGGGGGTTCTTTAAGCTGACTCTCCTCTGAGCACCGAGCCCGACGCGGGGCTCAATCCTACAACCCTGAGCTCAAGACCTGAGCCAAAACCAGAGTCAGACTCTTAACTGACTGAGCCCCCAGGCGCCCCCAGAAGGGTTTTGTACCCACATCGGCCTTCCCTTGGCCGCTCCCTCGCGGTCCCTCCACACCGTCCCGCCCCGGATCTCCCCTTCCACTGCGGTGCAGAACAACTCAGTCACAGCTGCCCCTTCAGCTCTTGGGGTGCTCGCCTTCCCTCTTGCCGTTCCCCACCTTCCTTCACCAGAGACACCCCTGGTCCTGGGAGCCCCGTTCAGGAGAACCGCACAACACTGAACTCAGTAAACCACACAGAGCTGGTCTCCTTTCTGGAAGGAGTTACCTGCTCCTCTTCTTTGTCAGGGGTCAGCAAACTTCTTCTGGAAAGGGCCGCACGGGACGGGGTTTTGGCCGTGGGCCCCAGGCCTCGGTCTCCACGGCTCCGCTGTGCCCTTGTGCTGAAAGTGGCCGTGGACGGCGTGAGAGCGGAGGGCTGGGCCCTGTGGAATGTTCTTGCCCACGGCGGGAGCCAGCTGCCCCTGCCGCTCCCTGGGCGGAGGGAGGATGGCTTCTCTTGCTGGTGGGGCTTCTGTGACACTGAAGGTCACATGTAAGGGGTGCGCGGGGTCTGGAGCCCAGCCAAAGCTCCGGTGATTGCATTTTACTCCCTTCAAAACCCAAAATGTTCTTAGAGACCCGATTGAGCCGCGCCCATAAGGGAACGCACCTGCAGCGAGCAAGTTGAGTTTATGACCCGAGGCGGCAAGAGAGTTTCCAGCAGGGGCACCTGGGCCACCTCGTAGCGGTGTCGGGAGTCTGCTAGGGGATAGCTGGGGGAGGTCCAAGGGAGTGGGGCTCTGCTCTAGGTTGGACCCTCTCAGGGAGCGGGCACAGAGCTGAGACTGGGCGCTCAGCACATCTTGTCGGGAAGAGGGGACCGGCAGCTCAAAGATAAGCCACAGTCGGTAAAGAGGAACAGTCACTCGTTTCAGCCAAGCGAGGTGGTGGTTTGCAGGTGACTCGGCATCTGTGTGTCCCGTCTGGCTGGGATAGAATTGTGATGTGGCCTCGCTCTGTCCCGCTTTCTCCGGGCCGTGGAGCAGCCTTGTCCGGGCCCGAGTTCTGCGGGAGCGTCCAGCTGTTAGGGGAGGGGGACAGGCCTCCGTCTGGATGCTGGGGGCGGCTCCATTCTCTTTCTGGTCCGGAAAACTACCCGGCCACAAGGATTATTCCTGGGCAGGAGTTCCAGACCCCATCACTTCGTGACCCTTCAGACTCACTGGTGGCAGCAGCTCCCCCGACCGCAGCCCATGGGGCTGCTTGTGGCCTGAGACGTGGGCCACCCGCGGGGATGAAGGCGCCTGGCGGGCCCAAGAGCTCTTTAAGACAGGGCTCCAGAAGGTACCCCGAGACCCTGCCCAACCCACTTCTTCAGCCCGTGTGATGCCCGTCTGGAGGTTAATGCGAATGACAAGGTGGTTAGGGCTGTGACGAGTAATGTGACAAGGGCTATGGCAAGTGTCTCACCTACTCCTCTTGTCAACAGATGTCGACGAATGCTTCATCGATGAACTCAGTGCCTGCTCCGGGAGGGACCAGTGTTTGAACGTGGAGGGCTCGTCCCCGTGCACCTGTCACCCGGAGCCGCTGGCCTCGGCTCCCCAGAAGCTGGACCGCACGTGTGGAGGTGAGCAGCCGGGACCTCCCAGCTCGGGGAGGCATGGCTAAGGGAATCTGCTCAGGCTAACTGGCCCGCAGGCCACAGGGACCCTCCTGTCTTGCAGAGAGGGAATGACTGGCTCCTGTTCCGAGGAGAGTCGCTTAGTTCTTTCCAGCATACTGGATCCCGTAGTGGGCTAGTCCTGCGCTTGTCCTTGGAGCTGGTGGATATTTGTTAATGTGCCGTCCACCATGCTGGATGCTGGTGATAGAAACATGCGCAAAGGAGCACTCGGCTGGCTCAGTCGGTTAAACATCTGCCTTTGGCTCAGGTCATGATCCCGGGGTCCTCGGATCGAGCCCCATGTCCGGCTCTCTGTTCAGTGGGGAGCCTGCTTCTCCCTCCCTCTCCTGCTGCTCTGCCATTCACCCTGCTTGTGCTCCCTCTCTCTCTCAAATAAATAAATAAAATCCTAAAGAAAAAAAAAAAGAAACACGCAAATACGTCACAACCTTTGCTCCCAGGAAACTCAGAATACACCAGACGCTTGCCAGGCGTGGCATGCTAGGAAGATTCCTCTCTTGCTTACTGTTTAAATCGGGACCCTTCCAAGAGTGAAGGGGACGTGATCAATACTTACACTGAGACCACAGGTGTGACCTTGACTGTCCTGTGACCACAGGGTCAACCTAGGTGACACTGACAAGCAAGGGTCTAGCTCTGGCCCGGGCGGGTCAGGGGACGTGACAGGTGTATCCGTTCTGGGCATGTGTGATTGGCTTCTGCCATCAAGGGGCTTCTAGCAAGAAGTGGCTGCCTGTTGAAAGTGCCATGGCGTCGGTCAGCCCTGGAATCCGGGGGCGGGAAGGCGGTGTGCAGAGGTGGAATCGAGGCATCCGTTGGAGAGGAGCCCTTGGGACTTCCTGATTAATTGGGAGCAGGAGAGGAAGCGGGATAAGGCAGCATGCCCACATCCTGGTTGAGCCACAGATGCGTACGTGGTGATTTCTGGGTGAACCGGGGATGGCTCGGGTGATTAGCACTGTCTTTGATTATAGTCATTACACGAGATGGCGGTGCAATCCAGGGTCCATGCCAGGTGCTGGCCGAGCTGGGCATTTGGTACTGGCGCTCCGAAGGGGAAGGGGGCCTTGGCCCGGAGTCTGTGCAGGATGAGGCGCTGACACATGGCCAGGGCGAGGCAGGAAGCGCGGCAGGAAGGAGCCCCAGAAGGAACCGTCCTGCACAGACGGGTACCCCGGAGAGGCTCAGAGAAATGAGCAGGCGTGGAGGAGGAGTGGATTCTCAGGAGGGCCATTTGAAAAGGCCAGAGATGCCCAAGCACATGTGTGTGCTGGTGAGGAGAGGCCCTGGCTAATTTGGGCAGCTCTGGGACCCAGGTCCAGCCTTCCCTCGTCCAGGAGGCTGCCCTTGGAAGGCAGGCTGTCCCCAGCTGGGATGACGGTCACCTGCAGCTGCTCTGGTGTGCGGCTCAGGGCAGGCGTGGTGCCCGTAAGCGGCAGGGCCGTCTGTAGGATGGTGAGGGGGAGACCAGCCACTGGAACTGCCAGCGCACGAGGAGGGAGTGGTGAGGGTCATGTTCCTCTTCACCCATTCATACATCCATCCACTCTCGATCCTTCCTTCCTTCCTCCCTCCCGTCCACCCACCCTCCCATCCATCCTTCCTCTCATCCATCCATCATTTCTTCCTTCCTTCCATCCATCCATCCCCCACCCCCCCATCCCTCCATCCATTCACTCGTCCACTGCGGATACAACACACTTTAATGAGTGTCTGTGCTGCGCCAGGCGCTGTCCTAATGGATTCTTCAGTGTCCAGGAGCCCTCACCCCCTTGGCTCCCATTTCAGTGAGGGAGACGACACAGATGAGGACGAATACCAAATGTGGGGCAGTGGTTGGCTTCCAAGACAAAGGAGAGTGATGGGAAGGGGGGGGGCCGGGGCTGTGGTCTCAGGCGTGGTGGCCAGGGCAGGCCCCTGGACGGGGTGACCTTTGGGCAGAGACCAGAGCGAAGTCGGGCGTGAGCGTGCAAGGCAGGATTGTGTTGACACGCTCCAAAGCTGCCGGCATGCTGACCCAGGGCCTGCGGCTGCCCCTCTCACCGCAGATGGCACTTTCTGGATTCACTAAGGGTCTCGGGCTGGGAGTCGGTGGTGGATTATTTGGGGGGCCCGTGTCACCGCAAGGGCCTCGTAAGAGGGAGGCAGGAGGCTCAGAAGCAGGGAGAGGAGACGATCAAGGGAAGCGGAGGGGGCACATGTACTGCACGTGACTTTGAAGGTGAAGGGACCACTGGCCGCGGAGACTATGAAAGGCAGGTCCGGCTTCTCCCCCGGAGTCTCCAGAAGGAGCACAGCACGGCCCACGCCTGCGTCCTTGACTTCCGAGCTCCAGAGCCGTAAGAGTGAATTTCTCTTGTTTTAAGCACCACGTTTGTGCTAATTTGTTATACGGCAGCTTCCGGAAACTCGGGCACAGAGTGAGGTCATGGAGTCTAGGAACCAGCAGGTGGTGGGGACGGAGTGCAGAGGAGGGGACAGGGACAGGGACAGGCAGGAACCACCCTGCACAGAGGTGATAAGGCCACGGAGATTCTTAAGTCTTTATTCTGGAAACTTGTAGACAAATATAAGCCCAGAGAGGAGTGTAATGAATGTCTGCTGACCCTCGAAACCCTTCTCGCTCCTCTGTCCCCGTCTGCCGCCTGGCCTAGCCTCATTATTCCAAACCTCCTTCAGTGTGTCCCTCCATCAGTCGTACTCCACCATGTATCTCTAGGAGACGAGAGAGAGAGATTTAAAAAAAAAAACAACACACCCAAATACCAGATCGTATCTTCCCTTAAAAACCCCAAACCACAGATCCTTAATCTCATCAAACATCCAGTCTGTTGAAATCTGTCCCTGTCCCGTCACCATCATAACTTTCGGATGGTTTGTTCGAATCGCAACATGGGGGTTTCCCTCTACCTCTCTGTTTCTCCTCGTACTTGCTGGAGGACCCGGCACCCCTTCCCTGGCTGAGTTTCCCATGAGCTGGGATCTGCTGACTGGCCTCCAGCGGCCTTCGATACCTGTCCCCATTGTCTGGATTTTCTAAGCCAGAGTTGGCTCTTCCTTTGGTGGCGCCCGGATCCCTGCACGTTGATGAAGCCAATGGACCCCTTCCTAAAATGTTCCCAAGTGCATCAAGCACATGGGATACCAGAGCAGACTGACAGCACTGAGACACAGCTGTCGAGATCTCAAGCCCCCAGATGGTGACTCAGCTGTCCCCAAGCATGCTGTCCCCTCCCATCCATTCGGTCAACTGTCCATTGCTGGACTCGGCTGCTCTGTCTCCCCACCAGAAGCCTTCGGGGAAGGTGGCAGGCGTGTGCCATCAGGTCCCAGAGATTCCTGATGGAGCCAGGTGCACTTGCCTGCTCTGGCCCCAACCTCAGGGAAGACCCTTCCCTGCGACCTTCCTTTCCCCGTGTCCCCCCTTTACTGCCCAGGTTTCCCGAAGCACCTACTTGAGAGTCCTTGTCTCAGGGGGAGCCCAAACAGACTTGTAGGCTAGGCCTGTCTTCACGCATTGATTAAATCATGGGGTTCAGCCGTGGGAGGGAGGAGCACAGGGGATGCTCAGAGAGACCACACTGTCCCATGGTACGAGACTCTGTGGTTCCCGTGGGCACCAAACTCCCGACCAAAGGAAAGGCTACGTTCTAGGTAGAGGCTAGTGAGAATTAAGATTCTTTCTCTCCTCTACATTGGACCACCGACGTCTGCCTATGATCCCCATCCAGGTTAAGAACCCCTAACTCAGCGATGGGCATTAAGGAGGGCCCGGGGTATTATGTGCAACAGATGAGTCACTGACTTCTGCCTCTGAAACTAACAACGTCCTATATGTTGGCTGATTGGATTTAAATAAACCAAAAAAAAAAAAAAAACCCAAGAACCCCTAATGTAGAAGTACCATCAGATTCAGATTCAGATTTGACCTTTGCTTGACTCCTTCGTACGCCGTAGGTGCTGTCCTGTTCTTCCTCCTTCTGCGGGCTTAGTGGCAGTGTGGAGCCCGCAGGACTTTTGGGGGCCTGTCCTCTGAGGAAGACAGGACTGTGGAGGGTGCCCCGCAGCGGACTGGATGACCTGATACACCTGTGTTCAGGTGATGGGCGGAGAACAGACCAGGGGGCTCATGGCGGACCCCGGATCCCATCTCGCTTTCCTTAGTGACGAAACTAGGAGTTTTACATGGCGACGTGCCCCGCAGCAAAGACTATGTTTCTCTACCTCCTTAGTGACTCACTGTAGCCGATGAGAGAGAGCAGAAGTCTCCACGGGAGCCGGGAAGGCTCTGCAAGGGTACTGGCTCTGCTGAGACCAGGGTGGGCATGGCCCCATGAGGGCCAAGGCCCTGTTCACCATCCGAGCCACATGGTGACCTTGAGGTTAGACCCTAGCGATGGAGGAGCGAAGATGGAGAAGGAGCCTGGGCCTGAGCGGCCACAGATGTTCTCCACGTGAGGGGTATACTTGCAGGTTGAAGCCCAGTCCTGTGGGCCTTCCTCTCATGTGCAGCAGATGATCCCACTCTAACGGGGTTGGGGCAGGACACAAAAGCAGGGAGCCCGCAAGTTGAACATGGTACGCGGGAGCAGTGGCTGGTGATGGGACAGCGGATGTGGTGGGGACGGGCCTCTCCAGGACAATGGCGCACGAACTACAGGCCAGGCTTGCAGGAGAGAAGGCTGCAGGTCAGGGCTGTACCTTGTGATGGCCAAGACCTTCTTTCCGATGACACAGACTAGGGGCAGAGACAGCCCACTCCATGCGGCTGTGGAAACTTGGTCGTTTTGGAACTTGGTTTATTACTTTAACAACCGGCACCAGCAGTGGAAGGTGAGGACCCGTCTTGGTGGCCCAGCACCCTGTGTTTATTTCCCCCGCTCCCTGCCCAGTTTTTTATGCTCTTGAAATCCTGCTGTCAATGCAATCTTATATCCTGCTTTCTTCACTAACCATCACGTCATATAAAATTTTCCGGGAAGCCAACTCGTCTTCATCATTAGGATTTGCGATGGTTGAGCAACAGAGTGGCCCCCCTTATAAGCAGTTTTGCTTTCCATGGGTTTTTTGTCTGCGGTCCACTGTGGCCGTATGGTGCGAAGGTCAACGTATGGTCCGAAGGTCAACAGTAGCCTAACCCCAGGTCACAACATCTGTGTCTCACTTCCGCTCACCTCGTCCCATGGGCATTTTGTCGTCTCCTGTCATCACAAGAAGGGCGCATGCAGGGCAGTGAGATAGTTAGAGAGAGAGAGAGAGAGAGAGAGAGCGCGCACTCACCCAACTTTCATTACAGCATATTGTTAGAATTCCTCTTTCATTTTCCGTTACTCTTGCTAATCTCTTCCTGTGCCTGGTTTATAAGTTGAATCCCATCATAGGAAGGTAGATAGGCCAGCACATAGTCTAGAAGAGGGTACGTTTCTATCCGCGGCTCAGGCACCCGCCGTCTTGAGATGCCTCCTCGCGGATAAGGGGGACCTCGGCGATCACCTTCTACAGTAGTGATATGAGGCTCTTTGCTATTTCGCTTCAGGGAGTGCATTTAGCCCGCTTCCAACATTCTGCCGTGAGGACTGCAACTTTCATTAACATTGTTACAGAGCACATTGTAATCACGGAGTCTGAATGAGTCACTTAATTCACAACCCCTCTCAAAGGGACAGAACAGTGAGCACCCTCCCTTTGTTCATAACAGAGGAGAGCTGCTTAGCACGTAACTCTCCCCGGGGCTTTTTAACAAGGATTTATGGTCTCACCTCATTTAGCCTTTAGAATGCCCCCAGGAGGCACCTGCCGGTGGCCATGCCCGTTCTCCCCCATCCATGTGTAGGATCAGGATCTGACCAGCTCTCTAGGGCAATGGGGTTTTGTCTTTGCTGTTGCAGAGCCTGACTGGCGTGATGATTTAAGGTTCCTGTCACTGACTCCTCCTGCTCTGCTGTGGGGAAGGGGCAGAGGCCACGAGCTGATGCTGGGAGGGGGGCTGGTCCCCAGCACCACGCAAGGAGTGGGGAGTACCCAGGGCTAGTCTTCTCCCCCTGGAATGTTCCATCTCACAGCAGATGAAGCTTCACGGAGTGAGAAGGCTTGTCTCCTGGTCACTGCCCGTGAGTCTCTGTACTTAATAAACAGTAGGCGCTCAACCAACATTTGTTGTCAATGAACGCAAAGGCAGGAGGGATGGTGGCTATTCCAAGGGTTCTTGGGTGTTAAAGAAATGCACCTGCCAGCCCCCCTCCTGGCAACAGAACCCTCCTCTGCATCAACACCACCTTCCCTGCACAAACGTGCCCACAAAGCTTTACACGGGACCCCCCGCAGGCCATCCTTCCTCTCCTGTACCGCGGCCTCCGGGGGAGCGTGCCGTCCAGCCAGCGAGCCGAGAAGGCTGGAGTACAGTAATCGAAACTGCTCTGGCTCACGATCTGAGATAGTATCAGACTCTAATTACAGTTAGGAGCGTTGCCAGCCACACTGTGCCGTGTTACTTGGCGTCCTGGGTTGCAAGTTTCCTTCGAGATAAAGGGCCGCTCGGGAGCAAAACATCATGGGGAGAAGCTGCACCCCTCGACCTCTCCTCTAACGGGCAGAAAAGACAAATGCCGTTTCCAGCTCCAGATGTCAGAGTGAATCCCAGTGGCTGTGGGGAGCAGCATATGGTTTCCATTTAGAGGCCGATATGAATGAGCAATGTGCTGGAAGGAGCTAGAGGTACAAACCCGTGGAAAACACAGCGCAAGTTTCAGCTGCTTTTCTTGGGAAATTAGTCATCCAATTAATGACATGCAGGGCAGCTGGATCCTTGCACAAAACAAACCCATCAGAATCCCTCATGGCTCCCGCCTGCTATTCCGGGAACACGGTCTGTTTTTAGGATCAGGTGGAACTGTGTTCAAGGTCACCTGCACTCCCTCCGACACGGTCTCCTTCCCAGCTGGAGCCTAATAGCTACTCGGCTGCATGAAGAGAGTCTCCTGAACCCGGGGCTTGGCGAGGGCAGGGCTGCCGGTGGGAGAGGCAGCCAGGGCTGGCGAGAAGCAGCGGTTGGGGTCCCGCCGTGCCAGTGCTCCTCACGCCGGTGGCCGACAAGGGGATGCTCAGAATCTTGGCTCGAATCCTCAGCATTTCTACCTTTACAAGCTTCAGGAGTCAAGCTGACGGGCCTGAGGGAAGAGAGGAGAAGAGGCCGCCCTGGGAGATCACGGGAAAGGCGGGATCCCCAGGGGCTCCAGAGATGGGTCAAGGTTGCCTGGAAGAAACGAGGGCCCAGACCCGTGCATCACCCTGGCAAATATCAGGCCCTGGGTCCGGCTCACCGCCACCAGGTGGGGGAGGCCTCAGGTGGCCGTTCTCTCGGATCACGCGGGGCCAAGAATTGAGCGTTATTTTCTGGGGCCACAATGTAAGAGGAAGTCAAAACACGAGTGGGCGATGAGAAGGTGTCCTGCGACCGAAGGACGAAATCCATGTCAGAAAGAAGACGGAGGAAGGAGGCGAAGGACGGTTCCCTCTGGGTCACAGAGGTGGGATCAGCCTTCTGATGTTGAAAGGCGGCTGGTGGGCAGCGCCATCAAATGTTCCAGCATGTGGCACGGTCCTGCCCGTCGAGACCTTGATGGCTCTCGGAGGAAGAGCTCAGTTCCTGGATGGCGGTGACAGAGCAGCACGGGCCGGGTGCTGGAAACCACAGCACCCAGCCCTGTCCCAGCTCTGGGGACAAAAGTCCAAAGCCGGTGTCCCCGGGGCCCAGAGGGGGGCGGCGGCAGGTGTCCCTCCGAAGGCCGGCAGAATCCACGCTGTGCAGGTGCGTGCTTGAGAGAGGGCTCTCCGTGCCTGCGGCTGTGCCAGGCAGAGGGACGGCGGGACCCCACGGCCATTGATTTTGAATGTCCTGAGGATCCTCCTCACTGTTTCCAGGGTCTCTGTGCCGCCTTCCCACAGCGTCTTGTCGCTTGCGGCTTTGACTTTAGTTGTTTGGACAGATGCGAGGTGGGACCTCAGTGCGGCTTTGATCTGCATGTCCCCGATGACCAGGGACGGCGAGCACCGTTTCGTGTGGCTGTTGGCCATCCGGATATCTTCTTTGGAGAAAGATCTGTTGGGATCCTTTGCCCGTATTTTAATTGGATGGTGTAGGGTTTTTTGGTTTTCTTGCTATCGGATTGTGGCAGTTCTTGCTGCGTCTTAGATGTCAGCCCTTCTCAGATGTGTGATCGGTGAATGTCGTCTCCTCACCTCGTGGACGGTCTCCCTTGCTGTGCCGAAGTGTTTGGTCTTAGTTTCCCGTTTCCCACTGGTGAATTTCGCTTTGGTTCGCTCATCTCGCTTGTTCCGTGTTTCACAGACTGCCCTCCCATCCGGGACCACGCCATCCTCAATGTCACCAGCGGCAGCTTTCGAGTGTCTTGGAGTTTAAACTCCACCCGGCGCCGCCCTTTCCACGTGCGGGTTTACAAGGGGGAGGAGCTCGTCTGGAGTGATAGGACCGCGGGGAGGACCCTGCAGGTAGCCGGGCTGGAGGCCGGAGAGCTGTACACGGTGAAGACCGGCTACCAGGCGTGCGGGGCCAATGTCACCGCCATGCTGACCGTCAGAACAGGTAAGTGCCCTCGCACCCGCTCCACTCGGTACCTGTGGGTCTTGGTCCTGTTGGCCGCGGGATTCACATCCTCCTTCACCCGGCTCTCAGGGCAGGACGGGGCAGGGCGTCACCTTCCTGGCGGGGCCGTGGGGGCTCCACGTCCTCGGGGCGGGGTTGTGGTGGCTGTCTGTGCTCTCCGCGGCTCCCCTTGCGTCCCCACATCTCGTCCTGTCCCGGGGGCTCACTCTCACGCCTGTGTGGACGTGGGACTATGGGGAGCCCATCTCCTGGTTAGAAGGACTTAGAAAGCAGTCAGAGAACACACAGAAAAGTGTAATAAAGCAAAAGTGGCAGCGATATTCGTGACCTGAAAGGGCTTTCGTGACACTGAGTTCCCAGGACTGAGTCCCCAAACCAGAGCGAGCGCCACGTGAAGTCCTCGCGGACCTGCTTCCTCTCCCACGTGTCGCACCTGGCAAGCTAATGCTGTCCCCACTAGAGGGTCCGCGAGGCAGCTTGCTTCCACCCAAATGAACACGTTACAGGTGGGAACCGGGGATTCCGTTCCGGAGAGGGCGGCTGGTGTGGCCGAGGGGACTCTGCCGGTGGCTGACCTTGCCCCAGCCCATGACTCCCTCTCCTCTTGGCTTGGTCCCGGCAGTCCCTGGCTGGGGCAGGCCTGGGTCAGGTCCAGCGCTGGGGGTGGTGTCCTAGGCTGGCCGCTGGGGCTCCCAGACATGCTGGTCCGGGGACAGTGCGCAGAAATCGCTGTGCGGGAGACCCTGTGGGTCTGTCTCTCATAGAGACGAGTGCCAGTGACCGTAGCAGTGAATGAGAGAGGGATGGAACCAGCAGGCCTTTGAGGACACGACCTTATACCCTTTGTGAGCCGATCTGGGGGCTGACCCTTGCTAAATTGTCATAGCTCATAGCATGGGCACCCAGAGGACGCCCCACAGCCCCAGGCAAGAAGCACAGAAACCGTGGTATATGAGGTTTCTGATTTCGGGCCAGGGAGCTCCTCATCTGCTCATTTCCTCTTCCAAAGGCTGTGGGGAGTAAGTGGAGGGAGCACTCTGCTCCCTAGGTCATCCCAGGAATGAGGGCGCACCTTAGTGCTCCCCATCCCCCGCTCGCCACTGTCCCTCGTCCCCTGCTCCCTCCCCAGCTCCTCTCAGGACAATGTATGGAGCAACTTCATGTCCAGTAGGATGTGCCCTGGGTACTGACCCACCCGTGCCCTCAGGAAAGTTCTAGAAGACTCCTAAGATGCCAGCCCCTTCTTTCCCCAGTCTTGGTTTTCTTTTCCTTCTCCATATTGTCAAAATGCCACTTGTGGGCCCACTGCCCTTCTAAGGAGCTTGGCTCACTTTCAAGGCTCTCTAGGCATTAATTAATTCGGCCATGTTAGGAGCCGGCCACCTTGGGAGACGGTGGGCATGTTGGCCACAGTGTGTACAGAGCCTCATGGAGAACCCAGGTTTCCCGGGCACAGGTGGACATGCACTTCTGGGGTGCTGCGTGTTGTGGGCAGGGTCGAGGCTGACATCACAGGGACTCCGGCTGACCTGAGCTAGCTGTACACAAGCTGGCGACATTTCTGTGGCCCATCGAGGCGTGTGACACTGTGGGATAAACTTGGCCTCTGGCCCAGGCTTGCTCATCAGGGGGGAGCAGCTATTAGGTGGTCGGAGAAGCAGAGACGCGGTGGGACCTGCCGTGGATGTGGGTCTCACTCCGGTGATGAAAGAGACATGTGTCCCCCGTCCCATTGTAGTTTCCAACTTTGCTAATGTCCAAGCGAAGGGTGGCTCCCTCGCAGGGTGATCACCCCGATGGTTTGTGGGGACAGAGTAGGTTCCCCAGGCGGGACCTTCGGTGCACACCCCTGGAAAGTTCTGGGTGAATGGGGCCATTGGTCACTGAGGGCCTGGGTGGGGTCCGGCGTGAGGACCTGGCTGGCTATGCCTGTGAATGGGGCGGGAAGGTGGGGTGACAGCTGGCGGGAGGGCCCTTCAGACCCTACCTGCAGTGGCTGAATGCCAGTCCCTGCTGGCGTGGGACAGTGGCTCCTGTCCTGCCCGCCCCTGCTCTTAGAAGTGTGCGTGTGTCGGGAGGTTCCTCCCTTGCGTGTCCCCCACCACAGCTCCCCATGCAGGACTCCTGCCTCCATCTGTCACGGGGGACATAACAAACGTCCTCGCAGAAGAAGAGCCTTTCTGGGGGACAGGGACTGCACAGCGTGTGACGGCGCATCACCAGTTTGGGCTTATGTGTGTTCCTGCTGTTGCAGACGCCCGCATCTTCGAGGTCACCATCAGGGTCCTAAACCGCACCGCGACGGAGGAGCTGCGCAGCCGTAGCGGCCCCGAGTACCGGGACTTCTCTCGACAGCTGCTCAGGGAGGTAAAGCCGGAACACAGACACGGTGCCCTGTAGGGGCGTCCGAGCGAGACACCCGTCCGCTCCAGCCCCGGGGCTGAGCCCCTTCTCTGTGCCCGCACCACCGCGTCCGGGCCCCGCACTAATCACCCAGGCGCTCCCTGTTACGGGCACTGGATCTGGGTTTGGGGCTAGCCGCCTGTGGAAACCATGCTTTGGTTCAAATGGGCTCTTGCTGGTGGGCCTGAGTTTCCTGTGGCGCCTTCCCTCTGGGGGCCCTGGGCGTCGATCTGTCTCCCAGCGCTGGAGCCACTTTTCTGGGGAGGCATTCAGCAGGGATCACGGCCTCCGTCCCTCCCTGTGCCTCCCCGGGGACAGCGGCACGCAGCCCAGGAGCACCAGGCCAGTGGCCAACGCTGTCTGCCTTTGGGTGACGGGCCAATTAGGGAGCAGAGGGACTTGCTACCCCGCCGAGAACTCTCGGAATGGCCTGAGAGTCTATCCTTCTGCAAACGACAAGTTAGTCGGCTCCTGCTGGGGTTCTGGGGTCAGAGATCGAGGACTTTATCCCCCCGGCAGGGCGGGCAGCAGGAGCATCACACCGGTGACAGCCCCTCTGGCCCGCGAGTCCCACCGGGCTGAGGCGGAGGGGTGCGGGGATGGGGCACACACTGTGGGTCTGCGTCACAGCCGAGGAGCCCCGAGCTCAGCGGAACTGGATGTCGTGGAAGGCTGAAGGCAAATCTGCCTAAATGTTGCCCCAGAATGAGACACTATCTTCGTGGCGGCCGACGTGAAGCGATCTGCCCTTTGCTCTGTCTCTCTCGGGAGGCCGCTAACCCCAGAACGCGTCGGAAGGAGACTTTGGATGCTAGCACCTCTGCTGGCAGGATGCGCGGGCTGCGGCGGGCGGAAAGCGGGTGTCTCCGCGCTCACCGGCCTGGTGATCCTCGCGCATGCGCAGGCGTCCTGTGGGGGAGGGCGAGGCTGGCCTCGTGCTGGGCACCTGCCTTCCCACGTGTCTGCCCAGGGACACAGCCAGTAAGCGGGGGCAGCTCCAAGTAGCCACTCACTGTCGGTCTGGCTCACACACGTTGCCTACACCCCGATTTTCGGGGCACGCAGAGGGGACTGTGCGTCTCCTGCTCTGCGGTGGGGAACCCAGTTGTCAGTTTCCGTGGATTCTCACAAAGCCCGACCTGGCCCGGCCTGGCTGTCCGGGGGGGAGGCCCGGCAGGGGTGCAGGGAGCGGGAGCATCTCTGCCCCAAGAGGCTGGCAGCTGGGCACCTCCTCTCGGTCGTGAAGGGGACAGCTTCTGTGCCCCGACCGCCAGTCCCGCGGGAGGACGCCGACGGAGACATCCGCTGTCTCTTCTTGGCCAGGTTGAAAACTCCCTCCCGCCAGCGCTGTCCGACCTGCACAGGAGAGGGAAGCTGAGGCTGCGGGTCGTCTCTCTCCAGGCCGGAAGCCTGGTGGTGACGCTCAGGCTGACGGTTCAGGACCCCGAGTTCCCCGTGGGAGTCTCCACGCTCGCCCCCATGCTCCCACCTCTGCTGGCCAGCACGGTGTTCCAGATTGACCCGCGGGGGACACGCGTGCAAGGTCGGTTCCCCTCCGCGCCCAGGCCTGGCCCGGCCACGTTCTTTCAGGTGCACGTTTATTGTAAAAGGTCGATCGCGTGTATGAACTTCGTCTCCTTATTCCGCGTTCCTGCACACGTCCCACATCTCCTTGCTCTGGGTGGGAAAGGGACCCCAGATGGCCCCATCCCGCAGATGGCCCGGATCGCAAGGTGGGACGGACCCAGAGGACCCTGGAGGGCCCAGCCGCACCGCCACCACGCCGCCTGCTCACGCGGGTGTCTCATTCCTTGGCCCAAACGTTATGTAATTTCACTTGATGTCGCCTTGAGGTGGGAAGTCACAGATCGGGGGAGGGGGAGAGACCCAGAGACAGAGAGACAGGAGGGTGGGCAGAGACGCGGAGGAGAGAGAGAGATAGAGGTAGACAAGAGAAAAACAGAGATATGGACAGGGAGAGATAGAGATAGGGACAGAGACATGGAAAGAGACAGAGAGACAGGGGTAGAGACAGAGAGACAGAGACATAGAGAGACATAGAGAGAGGCAGAGACAGAGAGATAGTGAGATAGAGATAGAGAGAGACAGAGAGTCAGAGAGATAGAGATAGAGGCATGGAAAGAGAGACAGAGAGAGGTAGAGACAGAGAGAGACAGAGAGACAGAGTGACAGAGACATGGAGAGAGACAGAGACAGAGAGATAGAGATAAAGAGACAGAGAGATACAGAGACAGAGAGAGCCTGCTGACATGTAAGGAAGTCGTTGCCACTCAAACCCGGGGATGAACTTCTGCACAGCGAGAACTCCGGCAGCCTGCCTGGGGCTCCGGGGCTCCGAGAGTGAGCTGTCCTCTCCTTTGAGCTTGGTCGCCTTCTGGCTTGCTGTGCCCACCTCCCCTCTGCCCGAGGATGCAGGGAAGGCCGTGGGACGGTCACATCTGAAGTCAGGCCTGGAAGACCTCTGCCTGCTTAGCCTGGGGGTCGCTCTGTCACTCACTCTCAGGGATGGAGATGCCAGCGGTCCCCTGCACAGGGGACGCCTGCTTACCTGGGCTCAGGGACGGCATGCAGGGAGGCAGGGGGGCGCTCTGTGGGTGGGTCCTCAGCGGGCACCCCCAGGACCCCCGAGACCAGGTCCAAGCCATCTCCGGTGACCCAGCCAGTCCCTACGTGCTGTTTCTCAGCCCTGTCCCTGCGTATCAGGCACTGGGTGACACTAGATCTTAGCCAATGTGTTGAGTGGTAGCCCCCAAAAGAAACGTCCACCTAGAACCTCAGACTTTGTTTGGAAGAGGGTCTTTACAGACAAAATTAAGGTAAGGATCTGAGATCGTCCTGGATCAGGGTTTCCAGCCCATCTGGAGGCTTGCGGGGTCTGAGAAGTGACACAGAGGGAGAGGGGGCACCTTTGTCACTCATGTTCTAGGGTTGTTAGCAGGTCATGTTCCGTGTCCCCATGAGGTTCTGGAAGCCTCTCCATAGTTAGGAGCCCCCCAGGCTCTCACCCTGCAGGCTCCCTGCCCCACGGCAGGTTGTTTGCTGAGGGGCCATTGTGGGAGGCCCTCCAGGGCTGGGATCCCTCTTCTGCCCAGTGACTGGGGCGGGGGGATGCCAGACCCCGTGCAGGGTCTTCTGACCCAGTTACCGCTGCCTGCTGTCACCAGGGCTGGCAGGCACAGCCCCCACTCTGGCAGGTAGCCCAGGCCCGCGTCCTCCCCAGGAGCGCCCCAGCCCTGTGGGCAGAGACCTAGAGGAGAAGCACACACGAAGCCGTTGGCGGGAGCCCTGAGCCAGGCCAGAAAGCAGCCCTCCTCTGTGGCTTGCACAGAAATGCTATTGTTGGCGGCCTCGGAGCATTCCTGGTGACTGGGGGCTCTCGCCTGCCATGAGTCAACATGTCCCAGCAGCGTGGGGGGTCATGTTGTCATGACCTCAGCTCCTCCCTGAGGCCCATCTGTTGGGGGGGAGTCACTGGGTGGCCACGTGTCCTTGGTCCTGCTCCAGGAGGGCGTGCCCTCACTGAGCTGCACCCCGTTCCTAGGAACCGCACCCTCCGGGAGCCCGCCCACCCTCGCCCCTGCAGCAGGGCTGGCGGGAGCAGAGCGCAGCCCCATGCTCAGGGCCCCTGCCCACGTCCTCGGTGGGCACGTCCAGAAGGAGCCAATGCCACCTGGCAGCTCACCGCAGACTCGCCTCCTCCCTGTGAGCTCCAGAACCACCGGGCCTCGGGCTTTCATGCAGGACCCAGCAGGGCCGTCCGAGCCAGACGCTGGGCTTGCCTG
This sequence comes from Taxidea taxus jeffersonii, assembly GCA_003697995.1. Lineage (NCBI taxonomy): Eukaryota > Metazoa > Chordata > Mammalia > Carnivora > Mustelidae > Taxidea > Taxidea taxus. The sequence continues at coordinate 21,872 of RCUC01001249.1, read as the reverse complement.
CTGGCTGCGTGCCAGGGGAGCCAAGGCTCGGTGAATCACCCCGACTGAAAATAGCCACCAGGTGTTCAGCGGCGGGAGCTCCGGTCTCAGCCGTGGGACCTGTGGTCTCCTCGGGTCCCCGCCGCCCGGCCGGCCTGGGCTCCATCCCCAAACCTGCTGGAGCTGCCTGCAGGCTGGAGGGGGGCAGGGCTCCAGGGAGACCTGTCTGTGAAGGAGCCCCGGGCAGGGGTGGGGCGTGGGGGGGGGTGACTGCCGCATCAGCTGCCCAGTCTGCTGGTCTCAGGGAGCTGTTTCCGTGAGCTTCCATGAAGATCGCATGAAGCAAAACCGAGGACCACAACCGGAGCCGAGAGCACATGTAGGCAGGCAGAGTCTTCTCTGCACAAAGCTGAACTTGTGCCCTGTCTTGACTTCAATCCGGGCCAAGTCCGGGCTCCTCCGGCTCTCCGAGCACGGGTCGGGCACTTCCGCCTACAGCTCCGGGGGGACCCGGTACAGAAGGGTGCGTGCACGGCCGCCCAGCCCACCCTGGGGGGGTGACAGCCTGCTCCACCAGCGGGATGGGCATGACCTGAACGGGGGACTCCGGTGGGCAAGCCGTCCCCCCAGCTCTCCTGGCCTGGCATACGGCTGGAGATATTTCTTCCTGAAGGGTTATCGCACGTGTCACACGTAGCCCCTCGTCAATCAGTGTCACAGCGCAGGAGACCATCCCATGTGTCCTTACGAGAGTGGGGGTGGCGGCCCCCGGGGGACCAGAAGAGGGGATGGGAGAAGGCGGGAGGAGGCAGGGCATGGGGGTCCCCGTGAGCCTAGCCTCAGGGTCTGGCTGATGCTGGTCCTGGCGGCCGCTGGTTGGGAATTCTGGGCTGTGGCACGCGCGGTGCGTGAGCAAGTGGGTAGGGGTGGGGGGCCCTGGGGGGGGGTGACTCGCTTACCTAACTCTCTTCCTTGCTCAGCTCAGAAGGGTTCCCAGGGACACGGGCCTTTGGGATTCTCGGTGTCCCAGACCGGGGAGGAGGTGTTCAAGGGCCATTCCTATCTGTGTCGCTGGAAGTCCGCGTTACACTTAACTGGACTCCCGCGGGCTTGGTTGCTTGTCTTTGCTGAAGTGCTAAGTGTTGGGGGGGGGGGGGTTGGTGCATCACGGAGAAGGGCAAGTGTCCCTCTTTGGGGGCCTGGGGACAAAGAATAAACGAGACGACTAGAGTCACGCTTTTGGGTGCTAATTGCTCCAAAAGGAACCAACAGTCCCTGATCTTTGCCCGCGAGCCAGCCAGCGGCAGTGAAGGTTGGCACAGGCGGGTGTGCTGTCTGGGGTCGGGGACAGGCTTCTGCGGAGGGCTCTGCCCGGGGCCTGCCTCCCGGGGCCGCCGGATGCCAAGGGCACACCGCCCCTGACTCCCACCTTCATCCCTCCGACTGTCTGCTGCTTGGGAAGAACTCTGCGGCGTTGTCGCTGCTCTGTTTTCCGAGTAGCCCCGGCCGCTTCTCACCGGCTCCCGCTTCTCTTCCACCCGCCCGGCAGATTGGGACGAGTGTGCAGAGGGACACGACTGCTCCCCCGCCGCCCAGTGCATCAACCTGGAGGGCTCCTACACCTGTCGGTGCCCAACGGCCAGGGACGCCGACCCCTCCCGCGCCGGCCGGGCCTGCGAGGGTGCGCCCCTGCCCGGGGACCTGATACCCCATAGCCTTTCTAATGCCCACAGGCCGCTGTCCTGCATGCTTTCCTTAGTCATGTAATGTCCACCAGGCTGGGGATGGTTCCCAACACCAAGCCTTACACTGAGCTCAGATCTAGAGAAACGGCCCCGTTTGCACAAGGGCCGGGTGGATTTATCTGGGGCTCGGCAGCCTCCCAGCTGCTGCTCTGTCTTGGCCCATCAGAGAGGTCTCCTTTATCAAATGGCAGGGCCCTGCCTCCCCCTCCGAGATCACGTGGGGGGCTGCGGACAGGGGCCCCACTACATGTTCATAATCCCATAATCCCCAACAAGACAGCCCATGTCCCCACTTTGGGCCCACCTGGGGAGCTCTCGCCCGAGGGAGGCATCGGGAGGGGTTTTGGACCAGATGTCCCCTCTGAGAGTGGATGTGTGTCTCAGCAGGGGACGTGATGAACCCCGTGGGAGGTGTCCTGCCGCCGGCAACAGGCGGAACAGCCCTTGGCCAGGAGACTCCCGCCTTGTGGCCCAGCCCTGGGCACCCCCGGGGCACCCCAGGGCCCCCACCCAGGAGAGGGGGCAATGGCGTGGTCAAGCAGGACAGGAACAGCACAGGGCAAGGCATGGACGAGGAGATGTCCAGCGTGGCCCTAGGCCTGGCGACTGGCCAGTGGACAGCCAGCAGGACTTCCGGGACAATCCCCAGCTCCCCTCCTAGGACCATGAAGGGCTTGCTGGACACCACTGGATGGTTAGCAAGAAACTCCAGCACGGAACCATCCTTCTGGCCCACCCCTAGAGAGGACCCCACAGACCACATGGAGTGGCACACCAGTCTCCCCGCTTGGAATATGCCACCAGCGCCTCTGGGCCCCACAGAGCCACGCGACTTGGACCCTGGGCCCTCCATTCCCCCAGACCTGCCCTCAGCCCGCACTGCTGAGTCTCTGAAGCTTGCGGCCTGTGGTGAGTGCCTCGGGTGGCGTGTCCTGGGGCACATGGGCCCTGAGGCCCCAGCACAACGGGAACTGTTGAGTTCCGGTTGGCAAAGGCTCACCCATCATTGAGTCAAAGACCTTTGCGAAGAGTCAGGGGCGAGGCTCACTGTAGGGCCGGGCCAGGCAGGGCATGGCACAGCCACATCCCTGCCAGTGGTTTCTGTCTTGTTAGGATGGGAACCTGGTCCCTGTGCGCTCTCCAGGCCTCTCCTCCCTGTCCCCAAGGCTTCTAGCCGCCCACAGCAGAAACAGGAAGTCAGGCATCGGAAGGGGACTTGGGGGAGCTGTGTGTCCTATCAAGCACTGTGGGACATCCCCCAGAAGTGTTGGACACCCCAACATTTCCACGCCTCCCCTTGAGCACAGTCTTCCTGAGCCCGGTGCGAGCCCCCCCCCCCCCCCCGTGTCAACTCCCAATAGTTGCGCTTACACCACACAGAGGGCTTAGCCCATTGCCAAGGTCCTGGGGCAACACCGTGGGAGACAGTCCTGTGTAGGAAAGGGGCCTGGCCGTGCAGCTCCCACAGAGGAGGCCATGCTTGGCATCTCTGTGAGGTCACTGCGCTGGCCCAACTCTGGGCCACGTGCAGACAGAACTAACGGTTGGATGCCGCTCTGTCAGTGTGTTCCCTCTGCTGAGCGGTGTAGGTCCCAGGACAAGACTTTAAAGCCCCAGTAAGCCAGTGCTGTCAAGCACCCCAGGATCACCCTGAAGGAATGACTCCGTAGCCAGCAGGGGCCACTCCTGCTGACCCCTGTATGCGTCCGCTCGGGGGTGGAGGGGCACCCCTTCTGGAAGAGCCACCCAGAATCTGCTCAGGAGGTTTACTCTGGGGGAAGACCAGGGACCTCAGTGGCAGAGAGGACCCTATACTGGAAGGGGCAGGAGCGCTGTCCCAGGGAGTCTGGGGCTCAGGAGGGCCGTCTAGGGAGCCGGCACCGCACACACGGCTAGCAGGAGGGGACTTCAAAGGACTTCCCCAGGCTGGCGTCCCCAGATGCCCTCTCGTGTCCCCGAGCCTGTATTTGATGCTCGCATTTGGTGAGGCTTCTCCGGTCCTCTCTCCTCGAAACTGGATTAATTTCAATCTTCTCGGTGTTCATATCCACTTCACAGCTCCTGTCCCCATCGAAAGGGTCACCGTCTCCGATGTGACCAGCACCAGCTTCCACGTGGCGTGGGCGGCGGATCTCGCCCTGCGCCCCACCTTCCAGCTCACGCTGATCCCCGCGCGGAGCCCCGCGGTGCACCTGGAGACCCGGAACGCGAGCCTGACGCTCTCGGGACTGGAGCCAGGCGTCCTGCACCTGGTGGAGATAGCGGCCCAGGCCTGTGGGAAAGGGAGCGCCCGGGCCTGCCTGAAAGTGAGGACAGGTAACCGGTTCCAGAAACGCTTGTTGCTGCTTGTTCTTAAAAGGAGGGAACAAGTGTGAGAAGGATTTCCAGCAGCATGTTCAGTGCGAAAGAGCTGCGTTCCTTTGTGAGGGGCTGGGGTTCTGGCCTCTTGTCGGCCCGGGAATGCCTGACTCTGGGCCCACGGGGCTGGCTGGCGAAGGCCAGCCCGGAGGCGGCGCGTTTCGGGGAAAGGTGAGGGGCAGACCGCGGGCAAGACGGGGATGCAAAGTGCTCAGGACTCTGCCGGCGGAGGGGGCCGCCGCGGGAGACTCGTGCCGAGCTGGTGTGCTGAGCGTTCGGCAGGCTCTCTGGCTGGTCCCGCTCTCTGCAGACCTGGACTTGGCTTCTAGGAGGGACCAGTAGACACTGGGGAGTCAGACTCCTGGACAGCTCGGCTCTCACAGTCAGGATCGCTGCGCCTTTGGAGAAATCCCTCGTTTCTCCTCCTTTGCTCCCGTCATCTGGATGTTTTCCTGAATGTCTAACTTGCTCGAACAGCCGCGGGCTGGCTGATGTCGCAAATGGGTCCTTAGACCTTGGGCAGCGGCCTCAGGGCTGATGGTGACGTTCTCCAAGGTGGGGGGCACAGCCCTTGGGGTTGACAGTAAGAAGAGCGTAGGGCTTCTGCCTGTGTCCCTTAGATTATGGATTAGCTGTGGGCTGGGAGATCAGAGGGAGGACGCTGTGCAAGGACGTCCTCCGGCAGGTTCATGGTGAGCCTCCGGAGAAGGGGCAGTCAGTGTCGGCCATTGGTCAGGTTGAGCCTGTGCTGAGCTGTCAGCATCGCTGTGGCCTCCGCCTGTCTCACCCGCTGGAGGGAGGCATGGAGGGAGGCATGCCCCACAGGGGGCATGAGACTTGTGCCTGGGGCGGGTCCGTGTCCCTTCTCACCTGGACACCTGTGCACCTGTCCCGCTCCTGGGGCTTTTAGACCAGGCTGCACACCGGTGTACCGGCCCTCCGGCACTGTGACAGCAGGAAGCCCAAGGACATGGCTTTGGGGGTCACTCAGCAATCGTCCTGGGACGGCTTTGTGGTTTGCCCTAGGCCTGGGCGACAAGCTGTGGGGGCAGGTAAATCACCAAGGACTCCCGGCCCTTGCCGGGAGAGCCTTGGCCTTTCCTCCACTGCCCAGAACACTGGGCACGTAGTAGGTGCTTCACAGATATCTGGTGAAGGACGGAACGATGTGGCCGCTGTGCCGGACCCCAGGATGTGACCTAGCAATGTCCCTGGACCACGTTCTTGTCCCACGGCCTCTTGGAAGCCCTACGTGGAGGGGACAGAGGCTAATGGAGCAAGGATGGTCCTTAACTCCACAGAGAGACAGAGCTCTCAGGGGAGGGAGAAGAGGATCAGGACGTCTGGGCAGTCTGCTGTGGGCTGTGGGCTCTGACCACGGCGGGGTAGGGCCACCCCACGGCTTGGTTTGCCTGGGACAGCCAGGGGTACACCGGTGGCATCCGTCACATTAACGGATAGTGGCTCCTTTCACTCTCAAAGTCATCCCTGCTGGTAAATCACCTGGACGCCATGTGTGCAGACAGCCGGCCGGGGCAGGGAGGAGCGTGGGGGCGGGGGCGCTGGCCTAGTTCCACAAACCTCCAGAAGGTTCTGCCTCTGGACGCAGACCGTGGGCCCCATCCTCTGGGGTCAGTGGGCTCCGTCTGTGGATGCCGGGCACTGTCTGCCTCGATGTGACCCTCTTTCTGGCCGCCAAGAAAATGTCGCCATGGAGACGGGTCCCGAATATATGACCTAACGCTTTTCCCGTCCCCTAATCATCACCGCCACAGACGCGTTTGCTCTCCGTCCCGCAGCGGCCCAGAAGCTCAGAGGCCGAGTGCGAGTAGCAAGCGTCGGCTACCTGGACTCCTTCCGCAACGCCAGCAGCTGGGAGTACAGGGACTTCCAGGAGCGATTCCTGAGGACGGTGAGTCGGGAAAGCACCCCTTCCTTTTGGGACGTGCTGAGGGGGGCGGGCAGAATCCCAGTCACAGCCAAGCAGGACCTGTAGGTGCTCGGGACCCCTCCCCTCCCGAGGAAGCTGTGTGTCCCCGGGTCGCCTGGAGCTGCCTCAGCAGGGGGGAGCCACGCCCTGACGCCCGCTGCGTCCTCCGTGGCCTGGCAGCTGGGGAGCGGGCCTGCTTCGTGGACGGGGGACCCCGTGGGGCAGGAAGCCTCACCAAGGAAACATTTTAAAAAACTGACATCTTTCACATACCCTAAAATTCACGCTTCCGAAAGGCTTGGTGTCGTGGTTGAGGTCTTATTTGTGAAATTGTGCAATGGTCACTGCTCATTCCAGAATGTTCCCATCACCCCCAAAAGGAGGCCCCGCCCGATCGCCGCGACTCTCCCTGGCCCCCGCCCCCGCGTCCCTGACCGCCTCCAAGAAGGGACCGTCTGCGTCCGGCTTCCACCTCCGAGCGGGCATCGGGGGGAGTCCACGGCTCGGAGGGACTCCACCGCGCTCTGGGCGGGAAAGCCTCACCGTGTGGACGCACCACATTCCCTCTCGGGGTGCATCGGGGTGCGTGGGGTGCTTGCGATCCCGGCGCGGTGAACGGGCTGCTGCGAGCCTCCCTCGTCGGTCTGGCCGCCCCACGCAGGCTCCCAGGGGGGCCGTCCTGGCGCAAGCAGTCGGGGCGGCCGTCCCGGGTTCCTTCTGGCTGGAGGCCGGAGTCCCCTCTGACGCACGGAGGGTGCGCTCGTCAGGACCGTGGTCTTGTCTGGACCGTGGCCGGCTCGTCCGTTCTGGCTTTCCCGGGCTGCGGGGTGGCCGACCCGGGACAGGGCCTTGGCAGCGCCACCTGGAGGCGGAGCGTGCTCACAGCAGGGCGTGGTCCCGGATTCCGCGGGAGCCCAAGGGCAGTGCTGGCCCCTGAGCCTCCAGAAGTCCCCCTCTGGACCTGGGACCTGGGACCTGGGATCTGGGGTCCTGCCTTCCTTGTTCTGGGTGCGCTGCTCCCGGCCCAGTGCGTGGAGTCAAGGGTTGTTGTCGGTTCCAGGCTCTGGCTCCTTTGCTCCCCAGACCACGTGGAATTTAAGCACCAGTGCACAGAGCTCTGGGGGCACGTGCGGCAGCCCGACTTCCACTCCACTGTCTGCTGAGCCCTTCCTCTCCAAACCCTGCCTCGCTCGCCTACTTCTGGGCACCGTTGTCGGTTTGCCTGGAGTTCAGGATAGCAAATAACTGCAACACGCCACAGAGCTGGGACTTGAGGACACGTTTCGGGAGGTTGTGGGTTCACGGGACGCCGTGTCCCTTGTCGCTTCTTCGCGGGAGCCTGGAACTTTGCTTTGAGACTGATTCGAAATGCAACCCAAAATGTCTTTAGCCCAAGCCCGTAACAGATCCCTCTCTGGAGGTCCCAGGCAGAAAAAGAGAGACAGAAGGACAGAGACAGACAGACAGAGAAGAGCCAGCTATCCCTGTGTGATCCCTGTGTGACGGTCCCAGTGGCCATGGGTGACAGTAGATTTGCTCACGGCTGTCCCAACACCGGGAAGGGACTCCATGAGCCACCCCCCTCCAGGGTCCAGATGAGGATGAGGTTTTCTGTGCGGCCGGACCCTGGAGGTGTGCTTTTCCACAGAAGACTCACGCTGTGTGGACTGCTTAAAGCCACGACACAGTCATGTGTCTCTCTGGGCATTCTGGCCGCGAGGGGCCAGGAAAACCCCACAGCATAAGAGGCAGGTTCCCTTCAAAGTGGCAGAGTGGAAAGCAAGGCAGGAGCTGCCTGTCCCTGCAGGAAGGCTCATGGGGAAGCAGTTTTGGGGAAGGAGGGGAGAAGGGGAGGGGAGCTGTTCTGTAGGATCAAGAGTAGAGAGACTGTTCTAGAAAACACACAGTGAGAGAGAGGCATCCCCCCATGACCACCCGTCCAGCCCCCGTCCTCTGGCCATGTGCTGAGAATAGCAGATTCTAAATGCGGTCCGGAGCCCCCCTCGGGGAATGTGTCCCCCCAGGACAGGGCTGTCGCATCTTGCTCGCACTGGCCAGCAGACGTGCCCTCAGGGTGGCGGGGAGGGAATGGGACTCTTCCCAGGGCCTCAAGACCCACCGGCACTCACGCTGGGCTTGGGACACGGCATGCAGGCCCGGGCCCAGAACTGACTGTTGGCTCTGGACCTTTTGCTGCTGGCCAGACTCCAGGAGCTGCCCCTTGGGTCAGGGGCCCGGCTTCCTCTCGGTGGGCGGCTCTTTTCACATGCGATCTCTCCAAAGGTGCGGGCGTCCTTGCCGGCCGCCATGCTCCAGCTCGTGGACACCGGCGGGGTCCAGATGGAGGTGACCGGCCTCACCAACGGCAGCGTCGTGGTGGAGTTTAACCTGCTGATCACCGCAGACGTGGATGTCCACGAGGTGTCCACCGCATTCCTCGTGGCCTTTCAGAACACGTCTCTGCTGGAGATGGTCGGAGGGGACACCTTCATCCAGGGTAGGTGGAGGCCGGGTCCCCCAGAGACTCACCATGTCTAGAAGAGAGGCGGACAGAGCCTGCCTTCTGCTTTCCTTTGGAAGATGTCGCCTCCAGTGCCTTCTCTCAGGGCCCCCAGGCGGGAGGTAAAGGCTGGGAGCAGATAGGACCCTCAGCTCTCTTACCCCTTCTGTGTAGTTTCTGAAGGTTTAGGGGCTGGAAACGTTCTGGCTCGAGGCTGTGCAGATGCCCAGAGATGCTGCCCCCCTTCCCGCGGCCGTGCCCCGCCCTGGGCCTCCTCGGCACCCACATGACCGGGCTGGGGACACCCCTGTCTCTCCCTGCGGTGACATTTCCTCCAAAGTAGTTTCCAGGGAGATCCTGATAAAAATAATGGAAAAGAAAAGCAGGGAGAGAAGGCAATTTAGATTTTTCTCTGAAGTCGCAGTTGTCTGCTGGAGCTGTCGGAACCGAATGCTACAAATGGGGCGGTTTCCACGGCACATGTGTGGTTCTCGGCCCTGGAGGCCGGAGGTCCGGGGTCCAGGGGCCGGCTGGTTTGTTTTCTGTGGTGAGCTTCTCCCTGCCGTGTGGACAGAGCCTCCTCGCTCTGGCCTCTGCCCTGGGTGCGCACAGAGCCCTGGTCCCCCCTCTTAGAAGGGTCACTTTATGGGCTCATTTAGCCTTAATTACCTTCTCAACATCCCATCTGCAAATACGGTCACATTAGTAGCTGAGGCTTCAACGTATGCATTTTTTACAAAGATTTTATTTATTTATTTAACGGAGAGAGTACGAGCAGGGGGAGGGGCAGAGGGAGAAGCAGACGCCCCACTGAGCTGGGAGCCCGACATGGGACTCGATCCCAGGACCCTGGGATCATGACCTGAGCCGAAGGCTGATGCCCAACTGACTGAGCCCCCCAGGAGCCCCAACATATGCATTTTGGGGGCACAACTGAATTCATAGCACATAGCATACTTGAAAATAAATGACAAAACACTTAGAGTTATGTGCACAAAAACAGAGACCATATACGTTACTTTTCTGGTTTGGGGAATGAGAAGAGTTTTCTAAGTTCAACATAGAAGGTAAACAAGCCCACAGAGGCGAAGGCTAAAATAGTTGACTCCATAAAATGTCACTTTTCTATTATACAAAATAAAGGCCCCATTGTGAAGAAGCAACACCCCAAACCATCGCTTGAATAACGTGAAGAGTTACATCCCAGTAGAGGGAGGGACACACATGTCAATAATAAGGGCAAGAACCGGGGCACCTGGGTGGCTCAGTGGGTTAAGCTTCTGCCTTCAGCTCAGGTCATGATCTCAGGGTCCTGGGATCGAGCCCCGCATCGGGCTCTCTGCTCAGCAGGGAGCTTGCTTCCTCCTCTCTCTCTGCCTGCCTCTCTGCCTACCTGTGATCTCTGTCAAAAATATAATAAAATCTTAAAAAAAAATAAGGGCAAGAACCTGCTCGAGCATTAGGATGGAGATAAATGCAGGCCAGATGGAGCCGACGACACAGGATGGGAGAAACACAGATGAGTGGCAGAGACGAATAACCACAGACGTTCCCACTGAAATGGGCCACGCGTGTCCCTCTGGGGGCAGTGGGGCTCTAGCCGGCAGCACCGGAGTCGGCAGAGTGGGCCTCGGCGGCGAACGGGATTTGCTCGCGCTTCCTGGAAATCAGTCTGACGACGCTCACTGAGAGCTTCACAGACCCGCCTCTCGGGTCTGGGAAGATCACGGCACGACTTCAGCCTACGGACGTCGACCTCAGTTGGGACCATAGTTTATAAACAAAGACCCCCACCCTCCGTCTTGCTTGAGAAGCAGAAGGTTGCAGCGGCTGATGGTCCCGTAAAAGGGGAGAAATGAGGCAGATTGAGTAAGAGTAGCTCAGCGTAGAGACCAAAGCGAGCAGGGGGCAGAGGGCCTTCTGCGGGGACGGGCTTGCGCAGGGGTGTCTGGGCCTGAGGCCAGGGGCTGTGGCTGGGGCTGGCGGCCTGCTGGTCCCCTGATGAGCTGCTCTGCTGCCCCGCCCAGCACCCTGGGGACCAAGAACCCTCCTTCCCCCAGCGGCCCCCGCAGACGTCGGGACGTGGGCCAGGAGCAGGTGCCTCCCTGTCTGCTGAACTCCCAGAACCGGGCACCTTTGCTGTCACGCCATAATTTTCAACTCTGCAGCCTGACATCCGGGGTTGGGGAGCTGTGTGGTCCTCAGGCCCCGCAACCCCGTGACCGTGTCCTGTCTTGGTTCTGATGTCACACAGATTACGACGAGTGTGAGAACCAGGAGCACGACTGTGAGCCGGGCGCGTCCTGCCGCAACACTCTGGGCTCCTTCATCTGCAGCTGCGTGGGCGGCGCCCCCCGTTCCCCTGCGGAATATTCTGGAAGACCCTGTGAAGGTGAGATTCCCATAATCCCTTTTCTGAGACCCTGTTGGGTAATCTGTTCTCTTAAGGATGTTTGTTCACAAAGTGCTTCCTTTCCTAATGAGGGCAGCATATTTTTATGTCCTGGACTCGTCTTCTAACGTGTGTGCCTGCGTGTGCATGCATGTCCGTGCACACGTATGTGCCCCCTCACACGCTCCCGTGTGTCTCCAGCCTCCTGGGCGACGCCTCATGTCTCCAAGTGCCCCTGATGAGAAACGACACATGTAAGGTCTCTGTGTTCTCTCCCATCCTAGAAGTTGACCTCCAAAGCCTACAGCCCGTGTGATAAGCAACACGTGGGAAGTGTTTCTGCCCGGCCCCTTCTCCCCCGCTCCCCGGTGCTTTTCCTGTTAAATGGGGCCTCAGTGGATTCAACGTTGACCCTGAGGGGACCCCTGCCATCCACGGATCTGCGGTCTAATGGAATGGGACAGATGTTTATACAAGTAAACATCTGTCACCAGGAATATGGAATGTGTTCTGCTTGAGGTAGAAGCAGGAGGCTCTGAGGGACTAAGTGGTGGCAGCGCATGAGTGTGGTCAGGGAGGGCTTCCTGTAAGAGGTGTCTTAGCGCCAATCTTAAAGGCCAACTAGGACAGCACAGGACAGCGGGTGCTGGGTCCATGCAGCAGTGAGAACAGAGCTCCTGATGGTATGCTTAGTCTGGGTGCAGTCTGGGCTGGCTGAAATGTGGGCACCTTCAGGAGATGGGTGGGAGGGAGTTGGAAGCCAGCTGCCAAGAAGTAGCCGAGGCCGGTTGAGAAGGCGATGAACGCCACAGGCAGGGGTTTGGACCGCATCTTGGAGCTAGGGGAGGGGACAGAGCAGTGGGTGAGCCCCACCTTTAGAGAAGAGAAGGCAGGTGCCAAGGTGGTGGGGGATGGGGCCGGGCGCAGGGAGGAGGCTGGGCTGTGGTCCAGTGGAGCCATGCTTCGGGGGAAGCAGGACGCTGGAGCCAGAGATAGGGACTCGGGATCCTGAGAGTAAACATCATTAACCCACCTTAGAGACTAGAGGGCTTGTCCCAGCAAAGTACGCAGGCTTGGCCCACACCTGGCGTCAGCCTGGGAGAGTCCGGGGGACAGAGGGCACCTTGGATTCCTGGCTCACGGGAGCCCCCGGCAAGCCCAGCCTGGCCATGCTGGCGGGCTGGCAGGAACGTGCCACCCATGCGTGTGTGAGGCCGTGGGCAGAATGTTCAGTCCTGGCACGTGCTGCTCTTCCCATCTGACCTCCCCTCCCCCCTGCGTCCGCTCCCCCCGTGCGCACCGCACAGCCCAGGCTCAGGCGGCAGACCCCAAACACAGACCCAGCGTTGGGTTTCATCTCCTTGTGCCTTGCAGGTGACTCTCCCAGCAACACAACTCAGGCTCCTGACCCCTCTCTGGTCCTGGGCCTGGAGCAGCTTCCCACCCCAGCAGGAACCAGGGCTGCCTCTGAGCCAGGGACCAGCCCGGGCCCCCGGGGGCCACCGCAGCGGCTCAGCCTGACGGAGGCCGTCAGGGTGCTCTGCGAGATTGAGAAGGTGGCCATCACCATCCAGAGGCGTTTCCTGCAGCAGGAAGCCATCCCCGAGTCCTCCCTGTACCTGGGACACCCATCCTGCAACGTCAGAGACCACAACAGCACGCATGTGCTCCTGGTGGCCGGGTGGAGTGAGTGCGGGACCGTCGTGCAAAGCGTAAGGGCTGGGGGGCCGGGCTGGGGGGCTGGGCTTGGGGCCATGTGGGTGGGGGCCATGCATCCAGCATTGGGAGCACCAGGTGGGGGGGGGCACAACTGTCCCAGGAGACCAGGGAAGACTCTGCACCCCAGGGTCTCTGACTCGAAGTGGGGGACCCAAGAAGGGGGGGACAGGATAGGGCAAGTTCTCACCAGGGACCAGATGGTGCCCTGGAATCAGGGGGAGTTTTGAGCTCTGCCCTGCGGGATTCTGGTGCAAAGGGCCTGGGGTCAGTCTCAGGGTTTAAAGAACTCCTCCGGTGACTCTGAAGCGTGGGCCGGATAGACGGCCAGTGGGGGAGGAAAAAGGCAGGAGGTGTGTGCACAGGAGTGCTGGGGGCGCATATGTCTGAGAACGTGCATGTGTGTGAGTGAGTGTGTGCGTGTTTGTGCACACTGGGCAAGCGGCTGGTGTGATCAGAAGGACCTGGGCAGAGGGATCGTGGGCCTGCGAATGGTTATATTCACCACAGTGTCCTCAACAGGCTCGGGGTCCTCCCTCTGCCCGCAGAGTGGGGACCCCAGTTAGGGCCGCCTGGCTGGTGGCGTTTCCTGTCTCTCCTGCAGGGCGGGCTCTGCGCCCACGTGAGCGCCCCTGGTCTGCGGCCCCCAGCGCCCTGTGTGCTGGGCGGACTGGCTCCAGGCCCTGGTTCTCCCCAGCCTGGCTCGAGGCCACAGTAAAGCTCCCGAGGGTCTCTTGCCTCCCTCCTCCCTGCACCGTGTGCACTGAGCCGCGGGAGGAGGACACCAGTGTCCTCTGGGCACCCTGCCTCACTGGACATGGGGGGACAGGGCAGCATTGGGCATGGTGGCCCCTGAGAAACAGGCACCCCGGGACAGGATGTGCGGAAACTGACATGGTCCCCAGACGCGTGCGGAGAGGACTGTGTGCACAGCCAGGGGACACGTGACAGTGGCTGGTGAGGGGCAGAAGGCTGGGGGTGTGACCAGGTGGAAGGTGTCTGTGTGGCTCTGGGAGGCAGGGCCCTGGCTTGGGGGGTGTGCATGGGAGGGGCTGGCATGGCAGTGGGGACAGGGAGGTCAACCTCCTTAGTTAAGTTGGTCCACTGGGCAGGGACTCAGGAACCCGGACTTCAGCCCCTAAGAACCTTGTGACAGCAGTTGGAGGCCTTGTTTCCTAGAACAAGGTGGGGAAGTGTCCCCCCATGGACCCGCGGGCTGGTGTTCTGAGCCCCTGGTGACGGTTAGGTCCCGGGATGCACGTTTCTTCAAGGGGACCCGGAGGCTCAGCAAGGTCAGCGGGCGGTCAGGGTGTCCGTGCCTCCAAGGACCAGCCCTATGGCCTCTGCGACTCTGCCTTTCCAGGGGCCTTGCAGGGTACGAGGAGGGCAAAAGTCCTTGCACTCAGATGCTTCTGTTTGGAGCCTGGTCCTTGCTCCCCTGTGGGGACACGTGGGCCCCGGGGCATGTGCTGGGCTCAGCTGACAGATAACACGCCAGGTGAGGGGCAGGCGAGCGGGGGCCAGGTGCTAGGGCTGCGCGGTCTGTGTGCATGTGGACCTGTGGGGGGTGGGCGGCTGCGGGGTCAGTGGGCACGTGGACCGTGGGGGACCATGGCAGGGCAGTGCACTTGCACACTGGGTCTGCTTGCTTGCTTCTCTCAAGTGTGATTCCAGCCTCCTCAGGGGTCCTGGGTCGAAGGAGCCGCGAGGATGTCCCCAGTGACCACAGGGCCTTTGCCAGCTCCCCTCCCGCCCTCCAACCAGCACAACTTAAACATGGCCCTGGGGCTTGCTTCTCTTTCTTAAGGATTCCTCAGACTCACGTGGAGGCGGGCTGCATGGACGGGGGTAGCAGCTTCTTGGGGGCTTCAGTTTGGAGCCCCAAAGCCCCAAGGCAGCCACGGGCTGGAGGGCGGGCACGGGCAGGGCTGCCCCCGAGGGTCTGATCCAAGTCAGCACATTGCAGGCTCGCAGACCAGAGTGAATGGTCAATGCCGTCAGGCCGTGCGGGGGGAGTGTCCTACCGATGGCCGGGGTCCCAGGCGAGCCAGCGCACTGGCTTCTGCTCCTGTTTCCCCGAGCTACACGGACACAACAGTTCCACCTGTTACCTTCGGTGGGGCTCAGGGCCCGTTCAGAGCGGAGGGAAATGCGTCTCCCGTGAGTCATCCCAGCCCCGGAATCCACAACAGTTCTTGATGTTTTTGGTACTTGCCAAAACCTAAGATTCTCCGAAGACGGACTTACACAAACACGATGGAATACGTGCAGCTAGCAGGTTCCTCCTCCTCCTCCTTTTTCCTTTTTTTGGAGGGGGGGAGGGTTAAGCAGTTTAAATTTTACTGACCTCCCCATTTTTTAGAAGCGAAATCTAAGGCTTTAAGCGCCGCCCCCCCCCCCAGGTCTGACGTGCTGTGAGCTGATCGTGCACAATGCTCAGAGACACGGTGGTCCACGCCCCAGAAGATTCACCAGCGTCCACGGTCATCTTCCCAAATTCTACGGGGACAGCATGGAGCTGGCCAGGGTGTCTGAGGCACTTCCCAAAGCAGTTTTCAAAGGCACCGAATGCCACAGTGAGCACGTACGCCAGCCGGGGTGCCCAGGGCACAGCCCACTGGACACTTGACGCGGCGTCAGTTACGACTCTGCCCCCCAGGAGCTTCTGCTTCTCAGCTGGAAGAAGCCGCCAGACCTACAAACATGGTGTCGATAACTATTCCAAGATACAGATACAATATCCAGATCGAAGCAGACCCAGACAGGTGGAAATGCCAAAGTGCTTCCGTGCTTCCGCGTTTTGGTTAATGCGATCAAGACTGTAGGCAAGTTTGTTCCCCAAAGCTAAGGCTGATGCCTTAGTCTCCACGAAGGAAAATGAGTTCCAAGAATTCACATGGTTTTCGGTGATTCTAATTTCACCGTTACACGAAAACCTAGAGACACCAATAATATCCAGTAGCTTCCGATATAAGCTAATGGTTTTTTGACGCTGTCCATTTACTGGGCTTGCACGGGTCTGTGTCACAGACGCAGGAGGGAAAATACACTTGCTGTAATTCTCAGAAGCGAGCAGCAAGTAAGGAGCTGGTGTGGGAGCCGGAGAAGCAGAGGAGCACCGGAAACGGCTTCCCTGCCGCGACTTCGGTCCAGAACGCTCCGCCAGCCGCCACTGCCCCTCGCGCTCCTGCAAACTTTGCGCCACCCGTGGCCCACCCTTGCCAGAGCCGAATGGTGCCTGGATTCCATGTCTTGTCAGATCCGTGGGTCCCATCAGCACGGCTGGTCTCCCAGTGTCTATTTTCAGCCATCGTTGCCTGGCAGGCGCTCCGTGACCAGACGCCGTGCTGGCCACGCCACGTCCGTGGGCTCCTTGCTTCAGTGGCTGTGTGGTTCCGTGGACGCTCCCGGTTGCAGCTTTGTCCTGTGATTTTTCAGCTGCGCCCCTGCTTCCTCTTCGTGGACGGTCGGCCTGTCTCTTGCACAGTTTCCCCGGCCTCTCGTCCACTCCTGAGACGCCAAGGCCGGTGACTCGCCGAGGCCATGCCACGCCCACCGCGATGCGCCAACCGCGGACAGTCCGCAGCTGTCCTTGGCCGGCGCCGGGCCGCATTCTAGTGACAGCGCAGGAGGTGCCTGGAAAGGCACGCTGATCTTGGGAAGCCCACCACGATCCAACTCCAAGCCACGAGCCAGCAAAACGCCACAAAAAAATGTCACTCCAGGCATTTGGTCCAATGAGAGCCTTGGCTCGGCTCCAGTGTAACGAGGGTGGTTTTCACAGAAGTGCCCGTCCCCTCCTACCTGCTGTCCACGGAGCACACCGGGCAGCTGCCCACCCCAGGCTCTCCGTCTCTGTTCTGGGCTCTGGAGAAATTCCGGAACCCCGTGTGCTTAGTCTCTGTGCTTGGTCTACAGGCCTTACTTCGTGCACAGGAATGGGCTCAGCGTTGTTCCCTGGAGGCTCGTGTGCTCCCACGCCCCGAGTCCCCGTCACAGTGACCGTCCCTCTCTGGAGCTTGTCCTCGGGCCCCTGGGCTCCTTGTTCTCCACCCGGATGTTGGCGCGGGGAGAGAATTCTGGTGGACCCACGCAGACTTCAACCCCATGATTTTAGCTCGATTTCTTTGGGGAGGGTCTTGCGCTCTCACTTTCAGAACCCTATCCATCATTCTGGGGGTGCCTGCTGGCCCGGTTTGCCTCTGGTTCTCCTCTGAGGGGGAAAATGGGCAAAGGACACAGGCGAAATCAGGGGTCAGCACTTGACACGCTCTTGGCATTCCATGTCGGGAAAAGATGGTCAGAGTGTTCATATTTAGGGACAAGCCTTAGGGAAGAACCACCTGCTCCCAGCACCCAGAACCATGGTCTGCTGGCTTGCTGGGGGCGGGGGCACTGATGCCTGTTTGTGTTCAGAACGTGACGAGTACGGTGGTGAGGACCACACTGAGGAGCGACCTGTCCCCCGACACCATCATCCACCACCTGAAGATCCTGAGCCCCATCCATTGTGCCTTCCAGAACGACCTCCTGACGTCATCGGGCTACACCCCGGAGTGGGGGTGAGTGGACAGGTCCTGCCACCCCTCCCCAGCTCACTGTCCCCTCTAGAGCCTTCACTTTGCATTTCTTTAGGGTTTCAATCACTTGAGGACCCTTTTGTGAGACTGACAGTGGCGACTTGGCTAGTAACTACCAGCTCCCCTAACTTTTGTCTTCACTTCCAAACCTGGACCAACCCAAGAAAGTCAGTGTGCACCCTAGCCAGTCACGGGGACGCCCCAGCCCTGGTGAGCCCACCCACAGCTTCCCCGTGACCATGCCTCACCGAGCCACCTGGGGCCTCCCTGTCCCACTGGGAAGCCGACCCCCGCCCCTGCCTGTCCCCAAGTCTCCTGCAGACCCACCTCCCGGGGCTGACACCCCACTCCAGCCAGCTCAGAGCAGGCAGCCCTTCTTTGCCCGGCCCCGTTGGGCGGTCTGCCTTTACTTCCCTCCTTCTCTGGGCTTGCTTTCTGGGGAGGAATGGAAGCGGCAGGGTCACAGACGCGCACCTGCCGAACCCACCTGCTCTGGCAGGGTTTACACCATTGTCGAGGACCTCCACGGTGCCGGTAATTTTGTCACCGAGATGCAGCTGTTTATTGGGGACTCCCCTATACCCCGGAATTATACCGTGTCCGCCAGCGACGACATCAAGATCCAGGTGGGGCTCTATAACCAGAACAGCGACCTCAAGGTGGTCCTGACCGAGTGCTGGGCGACGCCGTCCAGCAACGCCAGGGACCCGGTCGTGTTCGTCTTCATCAACGACAGGTGGGCGCCGGCTGCGGGCTGCTCGGGGGCCTCTGAGTTCCCAGACCCCCACGGAGAGGCGGGCCTGGGTTTTCAGTAAGGCCCGGGTCCCTGGGGACTGGGAGAGCTGGCGGTCCCTGCCTCCCGCGCACAGCGCGGATGGTGTGCACAGGTGTGCACAGGGGCGCGGCCGGGGAGCCCGACCGGAACGGGATGGGGTGCGGACGGGGCAGCTCCTGACCAATGAGTCTGGGTCCCTCGCTTCTCAGCTGCCCGGTCCCCAACACGCACACGCACGTGATCGAGAACGGGGATTCCGGCAAGGCCCAGTTTAAGCTGAAAATCTTCTCCTTCATCAACAACTCCATCGTCTACCTGCACTGCCGGCTCCGCATCTGCATGGACTCCCCTGGGGCCACATGCAAAATAGTAGGTGTTGCGCTTTCCTGAACTTGAGCCTGGACTCGCGTCCCCACGGCTCTGAGGAGGGTCGCTCCGTTAGCTGAGGCCCGGGGCCGGCGCGGCTCGGGGCCCGACTTTTGGGGGGAGACACGGGGCCCTACAGCCTGAGCCCCATGAGGGCACAAAAGGAGGTGCTGGCGGCGGGCGGCTGGTGGGTGGGAGGTCCACGGGGTTGTGGCTAGGCTGTCTCCGCCTGGGGGCCGTGCCACCTGCTGGCCTCACAGCCCATCCCAGGCCGCCCCTGCTGCGGGGCTTCTCTTCTCTGTGGAGAATGCATATCCGGGTATAAACCCAGTATAAACACGGTCCTTTAAGTTCATATTATTTTTAGCAACATGGATGGAACGCTGTTGAATCCCAGCCACTGTGATACTGAATAAGAGGGTTTCCCCCTCTGTTCATCCTCCACAGCCGGATCTTGAATACTTTTATATTCTCATTTCCTTAACTGTGAAATGATGCTTTGGGGTCCTCCTGAGGTGTGAAAGCTTTTCTTCGTACCAGACAAGTGCGTAGCGGGCAGTCCCATGTTGTCTGTGCCGAGGACAGTGTAGAGAGCTCTGCTGGCCCCCGGTTCGGCGGCGCGTGTGTGTCTGTCTTCGGGGGGCTGGGGTCATTCCTGCACAGCTCGCAGAACCCCTGCAGCCTCCCTCGGTGACCAGCCCCCAAGCAGCCCCAGGACATGCAGAGGAGAAGAACGGATTTTGTTGATGTCACTTTGTCTCACCCCATAGACCTTGCAGAAAGGCACACAGACCCCAGGACGACTGCCGGCTAAGGGTGGCCACGGGCATGCACCTGTTCCAAAGCCCGTCAGAAATACAAAGGGTATTAGTTGTCACAATGGCCTCTGTGAGGAGGTGCAAGTCCGCAGAGTCTTTATGATACGGCTCTGCACAGTCCCACGTCCCCGGAGGAGGGCTGTCGTGCTGGTGTCCTTGCCTGTGAGCACAGGGCACCACGGGGCAGCTGAAGCAGCAGCACTGCATCCTCCCAGGGATTGGAAGCGGGAAGTTCAAGATCAGGGCATGGCAGGACCGGTTCTCCCGGAGGCTGGAGGGAAACTCATTCCAGGCTCTGTCCTTGGCGTGGAGACACCGGCTTCTCCCTGTGTCTTCGCAGCTTCCTTCTGTGCATGTCTGTGTTCAACCTCCCCTTTCACAAGGACACAGTTGGGTAGGACTAGGACCCACTCCAATGACCTCATTTTAACTTCATCTGCAAAGACCATGTTTCCAAATAAGGTCCCATCTGCAGGTGCTGCGGGCCGGGGCATCAACATCATTTAGGGGGAAATAGAGCAGGTGTACGGTGAGCGGGTCCCACCACGTCCCTGAACCTGTCTGCGAGGCAGAGGCATGGAAAGGAGCAAGCGGCCGTGGCAGACCATGGAGAAGGCCAAGGAGATGCAGAGCTGACAGGGCCCAAGGGGCCAAGGGGTCTGGGGTTGGAGATGGTTCAGCCAGTGTTCTCTCGAACCTTGTTTCCTCCAGCCCCTGCTGCCCACCGTCCCTCCCGTCGCACCGGCAGAGCCCTGTGGTCCTGGCGGTCCAGGCCCTGGTCCCCTTCCCTGCCTGAGCTCATCTAGCTGGTTTACAATGTCCGGGTCAGAGTCCTACCCTGACAGTGACCGCATTTCTCAGAGCTGATGAGTTCTGTTCAAGTAATTGGAAGTTTCCTTCGTTTCAAAACAACAGAATTGCGATGACATCCGGTCCCCGAGAAGCCGGGAAGCGTCTGCAACACACCAGACGTCCTGGGGACCCCTCATTCGGTCTGAAGGTGAGTCGGTGACTCGGTTGAGTCAGTTAAAGGAAAGATGGAACTGGGTTATGGCCGGGACGCTCCGTAGACCCATCACAGTGGACGCAGCAGCTGGGTTCACGGAGAGCCCCGATTCCAGCCTCCGCACGCAGAGTGGGGCCGGCCGCTCCCGGGAGCCCCAGCCAGGAGGGGCCCTCGCCGTCCTCAGGTCCCCGAGCTGCTGCGGAAGGAACGGCGGGCACTGCGGGAAGTCAGCTCACTCTTAGACAAAGCGGTATTTTGAGTTGTGTCCCACAAAACCGGTGAAGTTTCCTGATGTGGGATCGATACGCCGCATGGGTTGTGGGGGTGGGGGGAGGAAGGCGGGCTGCACCAGGTCGGGTTCCGTGTGTATGCACATGCACGTGTGCATGCGTGTACCAGTGTGCGCACGCACGAGAAAGCTATTTATTCTGGGCTTGGCTACAGCAGAAGATGCAAAACAAAAAAACAAAAAAACCCACAAAACAAAACAACAACAACAACAATAACAACAACCATGGCTTTCTCCCTTGGTATAAAACTCCCACCAGTCGATGACGTCCCGTGTGATTCCACAGGCTACCATCACATTTCCAGAAAAGCATTTTATTTCTTCAAGATCCATTTTATTGTTTTTTTTTTTAATTCATTGGAGGAAATGTTGTGCTTTTGGATATTAAGACAAGCCACTGGCTGTGTCCCAACATCTGTCCTCTCTCCTTTATAGTCGTGGAACCCCCAGGTTTTTGCTGGCAGGTGGCTGTTGGGGATAAATGCTGTCATTCGCAGCCAGCCTGGCAGCCCAGTGTGGCCGTGTGAGTTAAGTTCTGGCCAATGAGATGCAAACAGGAGACGGGTGACAGTTCCCACAGGGCTGCCCCTCACGTGTCCGTTTCTTCTCTTGCCTGGCGGGCACAGGCGTGGGGTGGGGATGGCTGCAGTCCTCTGCCTGGCGGACCCTGAAGGCCTTGGGGACAGGAGCTGGAAGGAGCCCCATTCCCAAAGGCACTGCCCCATTCCCAAAGGTTTTGTGCCGGAAAGAAACTTTCGTGATCTTTGTTTCTGCTACTTTGGTTTTTTCTCCTTTTGTAGCTCCTTTTTTTGTTGTTTTCCTCCCTGACGTTGGTGGCCCTCCTTGCCTCTCGGTATCTTCCTGCACAAGACCTTCGGGGTCTTGGATGTGGGGTCTGAGCCTGGGTCCGAGTCTGTTCAGGGCTTGGGAAGGAAGCTGAGGGAGCAGGAAGAGGGAAGGAGGGCCTCTCGGCTGGTGACTCCAACTGCTGGTTCTCATCCAAACTATTTGTGAAATTTAAAAGATGCCAGGTTGGGGGGCCTACGGATGGTGCGTTTCTGGAACTGGGCTCCAGGTTCTGGGGTCTGCACTGGTTATCAGGGGGTTATAGGGCCCATCCTAGGACTGCATGTTTCTTCTACCCTCTTCATTTTCTCAAACTTCTAAGGAGAACTGGTTGACGAGGCGGTCCTAATATGCATTTTCATTTATAGAAATGGGACTTCTATTTATTCACAAATTTTATAGATAATGTCAAACCTGCTGGAGTGGAAAAAGCACTGGGCTTGGAGTTAAGAGACCTGAGTTTGAATATAGTGCTTCAAGATGTGTGGTCTTGGGAAAATTACTGAGTCTTCTGGATCCAAACCATCCTTCCATAGTTCCTCCATCCACCCACCCATCCATCCATCCATCCA
>ML093291.1:59170-73444 GCA_003697995.1 Taxidea taxus jeffersonii | reverse complement strand
GGCTCAGGTCATGATCTCAGGGTCCTGGGATCGAGCCCCGCATCAGGTTCTCTGCTCAGCAGGGAGCCTGCTTCCTCCTCTCTCTCTCTGCCTGCCTCTCTGCCTACCTGTGATCTCTGTCAAATAAATAAATAAAATCTTTAAAAAAAAAAAAAAAAAGAACAATATACTTAGGTATGTGGAACAACCCAAGGGAAAATATAAGCTTCCCTCAGGGTTACCTGGGGGGCTCAGTCTGTTGAGCATCTGACTCTTGATTTTGGCTCAGGTCATGATCTCAGAGTCGTGGGATCTAGCCCTGCATCAGGCTCCGAACTCAGAGAGAGCAGTCTGCTTGAGATTCTGTCTCTCCCTCTGCCCCTCCCCCGCTAGCGCTCTCTCTTTCCCTTTCTCTAATAAATAAATCAATCCTTTTTTTTTAAGACTATGTTTACAAAAAGATAAGATTCATTAAGACATAAGTTAGTGCTGTTGGCCTCAAGTCCAATTTAATGAATCAACAATATATATTAAATAAGATGTCTTTAAACAGATGTCTTTAAACACATAAAACAAAGTTTTGTGTCAATCGTTTAACAAAACTTTATGGCCAAGGCTCAGAGGAATAACCCGCTATTTCCCTTTGAGGCAATGATACACTATGTGCTAAGTCAGCGGGCTACAACTTTAGAGAACCTAACTGCCCCAAATAGTGAGTCTTGGATCTATGTACATAAGCACTCACCTTAAGGGTACTCCTTTTTTAGTTCTACCAAATCTGATTAACTGTTTTCAAATTAAACATTTTGAAAAAGACTTTTTTTTTTTTTAGTTGCGGGGGAGGGCAGGAAATGCGCAGAGCACGTGATGAGGAGTAGAAGTTTAAAAATATATGTATCAGATTTTGTTTTCTCTGCTCCAATCAATTCAGGATAAACTTTTCCACTGAAGCATATCTTGATATTGCTGACTCTTCCAAGGCAAGCTGGCTTTGGGGAATAGGTTCAGATCTGCTCCCAATTTAATGTTACTCAGTGCTGAAGTATTTATAACTTTGTTTTGCTGAATCATTATAAAGTATCTGAGTAAAAGAAAATTAATCAATTCCTGAAGTTTTTATGCCTCCAGGGTTTTGGGGGATCAAATGAACCAAACTTTATTTTTATTATAATTGGTTTTCTGCCTTCGTAGGTGTCTGTAGCCCTTAATGTAAGTAATTTCATATTGATCCTGGGAAGCTGGGTTCTATTTGAGAATTTTCAATATTCTTTCATTCTTATTGCTAAAGGTTGTTGAAAAAAAATGAAAAGAAATGAGGTGACATGAAAAAAAATCTATTTTATGATTACACACACACACACACACACACACACACACACACACACACCCCGAACAAAACTACCCCAAACTTTTTGGTTTGCTTGAAAACCATTGGTAAATTCTGTCAAGCTGGCTGCCCAAGGTCATTTCAACCTCACACCATCTATTTTTAAACTTTCGGTTGTATGTAGAAGATGCGATTCAGAACTTTCGGCTAAAACACAGTGCTAGGGCTAAAGGGAGTGCAAGTGGGACTTCTCTGGGTTCTAAAGAACAGCTCTTCAGATCATGGTTTTCATCAAAGTCATTCTCTACGTTTTTGTAAACATGTTTAATATGAAAAAATTTAAAAAAGCAAAAACAATATGAAAGGTTGCTCTAAATATGGAAACAATGTTATGTTTTCAAGGCTCTCACTTAGGGAAACACTAATTAAAAAGTCCACACTGTGCCTCTTAGGGAAGGGAGATATTTCTTCACTGCTTTCTAAAAAAATTGTAAAAATTAAAAATTTAAATTTTTCACTATCCTTCAGCCGTAAACATGCAAGAAGGTTGGTTTTCGTTTGTTCTTACTTTTGCTTGCTACAACTCTACTCTTCGTTTCTGAAACTGATTTGAAAACAAGAAAGAGGGATGGATCTAGCCCTCTGAGTGCAGAGCTTAGCCCATTCCCTTCCTGGCTGTG
Organism: Taxidea taxus jeffersonii; assembly: GCA_003697995.1. Taxonomy (NCBI): domain Eukaryota; kingdom Metazoa; phylum Chordata; class Mammalia; order Carnivora; family Mustelidae; genus Taxidea; species Taxidea taxus. The sequence goes on along the minus strand of ML093291.1, from coordinate 71,458 downwards.
CCATTTGGGCACGTCACTGGGCTTCTGTGGCTGTTTCTCTGTGACTCAGAGCCCTGCCACCTGCCACACAGCCTTCATCCACGTCCAGACATTAACCAGAGCACCCAGCACATAACCAGTGCTCAGTACAAGTTGGTTGTTGTCCTTAAAACTTGCACGCTGCAATAACCCTATGTATAATGGGAACGCTGTTGTTACATTAGGATAAAATGGCCAGTGGTACTTTAACCAACATGTATTTGTAAAGATTCAAGACATGTTCCTGAGGAACGAATACAGGAATTTTCCACCAGGAGTTCTTGTTTACCAAGTATCTGCGGGCAAATACAGGTTTGTCTTTTTTTAAAAGGGAAGTGGGGCAAGGTGAAAAGAGAGGAATCCCTCCATAGAAAGGCAGTTTGGTGTAGATTTTCTGAATAAAAAGAAGACCGGCTGCCCTGACTCCTGATTGTTTTCCTGTGGTCACAGAACTACAGATTAGATAATCACCGGAACTCCCATATCTGTGACCTGCCCCATGAATGCTTTCTTGGACGCAAGAAGAGAGAAAGTCTCCTTCTCAATTCTCCCCTCGGACTTCCAATAAGAACATTTTTTTCAGCTACAGAAAAGCAACGTAGAGAATGACTGCCAAACCCATGGCCGCTTCTTCCTTGAAATAGAACTTTTCTCAGTGTGCACAGCCTTGGGAGATGACCCGCAATTGGTTTAAGCCAGCCGCTGGGACTAGTCCATTTCTCTTTGCCCGTCATTTGTCTAGGGCAATGGTTCTCATCCCCATCAATTTTACCTACACACACACACACACACACACACACACACACACACCCATAGGACATTGGCAGTTTGTAGACATTTTCGTGTTGTCACGCCTGGAAATATGTCACTGGCATTTAGTGGGCAGACGTCAGGGGTGCTGACAAGCATCCTTCAATGCCCAGGAGAACCCCTCACAAAAGAGGACTATCTGACCCAAAATGTCAGTAAGGCTGAGCTTCAGAAACACTAGTGTAGGAGTTGATAACATGACACAGTTCTGACGATGAAATGTGACAGGAAGGAAGTGGGGAAACTTCTAGGAAGTAATTTTTGTGCATGAGGAGGAAATTTTTTCCCCCATCTCCTTCTTTTCTTGTTGGAATGCTGGGGTGTGAAGATGTGATGCTTGGAAATGCTGCAACTATCTTGGGACCATGAGGGGAGATATCACCAACATGTTAAGAAGCTTTGAATCACTGTCCCCAGACTTCTTGTCATATGAGAAAATTAAGTACCTTTACTTTTAAAACTATTAGTTGGTATTTTTGTTCCTTGTAATCAAAAACATCATAGTCATTTACATCTACGGTGGCATGTAATTCTTCCCTAAGAGGCCCACATCGGGTTAATGAGAAAATGGCAGAACTTTTCTAAGATTCAGGTACTGCTCAGTGAGTTGGGCTCAGTCAGTAAGTGTCTTGCTTCTTGCACTGAGCCCCTCATAGCAAGCGAATTTCATTGCATGCCTCTGAAGGATGACATATGACTTTATACTGTGTTTCTGCAGAGTGACTCTTGGACCCTGAAAATTGTGAAGCCATACTGCCATCCTGTCAAATTCAAGCTTTGCCTCCTGGTGGGTGTCTGATCCTGGGTAAGTTTATTTCTCTGTTTTTTTGTTTGTTGTTGTTTTTTTTTTTTTTTTTTTTGTCTGTAAGATGGAGATAATAGCTCTCAGAGGTTAAACGAGTTATCCCATGAAAAAATTGCTTAGGATAGTGCCTGACAGGTATCAAGCACTGTGTTCATGTCATCGGTATTATTCAGTATTACATCGGAGAATACCAAGGGTCTGCTAAACCATTTTCGCATCTGTAGCTTACCTGATCACGAGACCATCCTTCAAAGTTGAAATTGACAGCTGAGGGGGCCTTTTGTGTAGGCTGCTGATAGAGAAATGGGTTAGCAGTACTCTATTCAGTCTTCCCAAATTCCACCACTGGGGAAGGGCACAGCCAGGTGGCCTGTGCAAACTCTTTCCAGGACAACTGAACATGATGCTAGAGGACCCACAGCAGGTGTGTCCCTTGCTGGCCAGGAAACATGTCTCCTTGTCTTCCAGGATGAATGACTCCCTCACTCTTCTAGGCGTGGACACAGGTGCTTGGTCTAGCATTGTACACTGTCATCTGTTCACATTCATTCTTAATTCAGTTAAACCTATACCGGGACAGACGCCTTTCAGTTCTGTTTCCACATACTCCTGGCTTGAGTAGATTTCCTCAGAGCCTCGCTGACTTCTTCTCTGTCTTCAAAATCCTACCTGTTGTTGGAACAGCTGAATCATGGGACTTTGGCAGGAGGCATGATGGGATTTGCCATGAGCTCTACGGCTAAGTTGCCATGTGCCTGCAGGCAAGTTACTTTACCTAACTTAGTTCATCATCCTTAAGACAGGGCTAATGAGGGGCGCCTGGGTGGCTCAGTGGGTTAAGCCGCTGCCTTCGGCTCAGGTCATGACCTCAGGTTCCTGGGATCGAGCCCCACATCGGGCTCCCTGCTTGGCGGGGAGCCTGCTTCCTCCTCTCTCTCTGCCTGCCTCTCTGCCTACTTGTGGTCTCTGTCTGTCAAATAGATAAACAAAATCTTTAAAAAGAAAAAAAAAAGGGCTAATGAGACCCCCTTTATAGAGTCGCTGTGCATAAGCTAACAGTAAATGTCTCTACCACGGCTCGTGGGATAAGGTAGGCACTTGAGAAATGCTTGCTAGTGGTTCTGTTTGGTTCTCTCCAACCCCTGCTCCGTTCTTTAATAACAAAATTGGTCTCATAGCCTGTTTGAGGGCTTGGTGCAAGCTGATTACCCTGAACTCCACTGCACTCCAGCCACATTTGATGCTCTCTTTTCATAAATACTTGCATAGTACTTTAACCCAAGAAGGCAAAGAAAAAGCAGTAGGACCCAGGAGGAGTCCGCCAAGAATCCACATGAATTGTGTACTCAAAGTGGCACCCTTACAGTCCTGGAGAATAAATCTTCAACCCTGAAGCTCTGTTCTTTTTTGTCGACTCCCAAGCCCTACAGCTTGACAACCACTTTAATTGGTTGCCAGGTCTCCTTAGGCAAAAGTCGGCCTATGCACAATGAGGTTTCCTGTCTTGTGTACACGTTCCAGAGCTTGGCACCAATCTGTCTCTTCTCAGCCTTCCTGACCCTTTCTTTATCTACCCCCTCTGTGCCCCAGACCCCAGGTTACATACTCACTCCAGGCTCGAGACCCAGGTGTCCGCAAGGGACATGATCCTAAAATTTTTCCTTTACATCCTTGGGTCCTCCTTCCAGTGATTCTCCAAGTAAGGTGTGTTTGCAGCCCTGGGGAACCCTCAGGGTGACTGTGGATGGTGCACAAATATCATCTTTTTGGACAGGGGCCATGCTCATCTTCTCTGTACTGTTCCAGTTTTAGTATATGTACTGCTGAAGCAACCAAATAATCTTTTAGATATGGGGTTTCTTTTATGTGTAAGTTTGATTATTGAAAGTGAATAATTAATCAAAGTAATGCAAATGGATTTTTCCAGGGTGAGTTAATTTTAAGGACAATGTAACTTTGAGAACATTTCTTAGTAGCTAACACTGATGGAGGATTAGATACATTCCAGGTAGAGTGTGCTGGGCTCTGCAGGCCTCGTGCCCACTGCTACTTCGGGGAGTAGACACTATTTTTCAGTTTACTCATGAGAAAAATGCCGCTCAGAGAGGTTCTCTGATTCATCAGTTATTGCATTGGAGCTGCCTGAACCTCCATGCTCTTCTACCCCATTGATACAGTCACTGTAAGCTGTTGACCATGGATATGAGGCTCCAAAACAACAGAATTAGGGACTTGATGGTTCTGGCACTGGCCCAGAAATCTGTAGATTTACCCCAGCAGATGCTGATGCAGCTTTCTGGAAGCTACCTCATAGATCCTCAAATTTGGATGATGCCTACAACCCCTTCTGGCTGGAAAAGGTAATAACAAATGTCATCTATTGAGCAAAGCATGTGCTGGACACTAACCTAGGCATGTCTATCAGTAACTTTAATTAATCCTCTCTCCCACTAGTGTTATTTTCTCCATTGCAAAGCTGAGGAAACCTAGGCTGACTTGTGCACAAGGTCCTGGCTCTTATGTAGCGGAGTCAGGATGCAAACCCAGATACATTTCTCTCCAGAGCCTATGCTGTTAATTTCTGTAATGTAATCCTTTGAAAATATGACTAATAATTCCTGTTCTTCTTACCTCTAAAGGTCATTATGAAGTTCAAATATAATAACATATGTTAAAGTCATTTGTAGTGTGTGCAGTGCCATATTTAATCATTCAATCAGTATCTAGTCTGATCATATAGTTCCTCTACCTAAAACCTTCTAGTGGCTTTTGTCTCACTCAGAGTTAAAGTCAAGGTCCTCACAGTGAATGACCCAGCAGCCCCATCACCTGAGTATAAAGAGCTCACTTTTTACTACCCTCCTCGGACTCACTTTTCAGCAACCACTCCAGCTTCCTTGACATCCTCAAACACACAAGGCTTGCTCCTGCCTCAGGACCTTTGCACTTGCTGTTCCCACTGCCTAGAAGACTTGTCCCTCACATATCTCCATGGTTTACCCTGTCATCGTCTTTGAGTCTTTACTCAAACTTCAGTAAGTCTTTCCTCAACCTTCCCAGTTAAAACTGCAACATTTCTCTACCCTCCAACCCACTATTCTTTTTCTCTGATTAATTTTTCCCAAAGAACTTACCACAATGAAACATACTATATATCCAATGACCTGGTTATCTCCCTCCATTTAGACTATAAACTCCTTGAGGTAAGTGACTTTTAGTTGTCTCAACTACTTAAGAATGGTACCTAACCTAAAGTAAGTACTCAATAAATACATGTGGAATGAATGAATCAATGAATCAATGAAGTTAGTGAGTATTCTTATGTTCCAGGCCTGGTGCCAGGTGCTGGGGATCAAAGATAAAGTTGCTATGCACAGTAGTGGTCTTCCTGTAGCTTTCTAAAGGGTTCGTTTTGGTTCCCCTTTGACATTTGATTTTTTCTGGATTCTTAAATGCAAGAGCACAAATCATAAATAAATGTGACCTGAGTAAATCTCTCAGCCTCAGCTTTCCCACACTGACAAAAAGCTTGAGAGTGTAGCTCCCAAAACATCTACAACCTTGGTCATTCCCTGTCCTTACCTCAGTCATAGAACCTCCCCTTATTCCTTCCAGGAAAAGCCCCAGAGCCTCTTGGCCTTCACCCAGATTTCCTCCCCCAGGGAAGCCAGGATTCAGCTGGATTTCAGCGTCGGTGAACACTTGACTTTTTCCCCGGGGATATGGCGTCTTAGTCACCCTATAAACCTTTAATTTTATTTAGCCATATTTTATAAGCTGGCACATTATCAGAGCTGTCTCTCTCTATGCCCTCAAGTGCCTTTGAACGTACCCATAATGCCTCTTAATTTTATGTCACTCTTTGCATCTAGTAAAATGCGGAAATACACAAGGGAAACGAGGACAGACAGAGGCTGGCTGCGTTAGCCAAGAGTGCCTTGGAAGCCCCTTGGAGGAATAAACACGTGCTCTTTCAAGGGCAGTGCCTGTCTCGAAGGGGAGGTCATGTAATGACCTGCACGAGTACTGCCTGGAGACTCCCAAGCCACCCCCTCCCAGGCAAGACAGGGATTCTATCTAGTTGTGGGCGAGCTCTGCAATTAACATGTTAGCTTTTCACTGAGAGGGTAAAGGACAGAAAAGCGGAAATGATGGCCAGCTCGGTGAAAGTTCACATGCTCCTGCAACTGGGAATATGGCCACCACCCCAGAGGTGCGGGTACCCCCTTTTGTCACTGCCTCTCTCCAACAGTTGTCCTGATGTTACCGTGGCTTATGACCCAGAGATTAGCTTTGGCCAATTTCTGCATCTACCTAAATGGAGACATACACTACATCCTCTTAGGTGTCCGGCTTCCTTTGCTCAACATTCTGTTTGTGAGATCATCCACGTTTTTGCATGCGGTTGCAGTTCATTCATTTTCATTGCTGTGCAGATTCTTATTGGGAATGCATGTTTTATATTTATTCTGATACTGATGATAGACAATTGGATAGACTCCTGTATGCAGCTCTTATGAATTGAGCTGCTATGAACATTCCAGTACATGTTTTTTGATGGATATATGTATACATTTCTGCGGGATAGGTACCTTAGAGAGAAATGATAAGGCAAATCAGCATGTTTAACAAGCAGCTCAGGCAATGCTGACTCATGCTGAAATTGAAAAGCCATACTGGGATGCCTGGGTAGCTCAGTGGGTTCAGTGTCTGCCTTCAGCTCAGGTCTTGATAACAGAGTCCTGGAATCTAATCCTACATCAAGCTCCTTGCTCAGCAGGGAGCCGGCTTCTCCCTCTGCCTGCTGGTCCTCCTGTTTGTGCTCTCTTCCTTTCTCTCTCTCTCTCTCTCTCTGACAAATAAATATATTAAAAATCTTAAAAAAAGAGAGAGAGAAAAATTTTAATAGCTATATGAACAGACTAACTAGCAAGTACCATTTACCAAGATGATTCATCAGTTTGGATTATACTCTAGTACAGAAGATGTAAACTAGGTGTAAACTGCCCACAAGAACATTACAGTCATATTAAGGAGGGTTAAAAAAAATACCAAAAATACCATAGACAAGCACATAGTGGAGAAAAACACTGAAGAGAACATAACTCGGAGATCCAACCCAGATGTCTGCTCTAGTTTAAAACAATATACACATTTATAGAGCAGAGTTGCAAATTGGCTTTCTCTGAATAAGGCCCTGGGTTGTATCTGGCATAGTCAGGGTTTCAAAAATCCAGAAATGTCATAAGAAGTCTTCATTTCTGATTTCTCTTTGAAGGCTGAAGTCCAAGAGCACTGGGTCCTCATTCCTACATAGCTGCAATTGGCTGGCAGTGAGCAACGACTGTCCCTTCAGATGGAACCTGTGATCCCCAGGGACAGTAGTCCCCACCAGCCCTGTTGCCTCCCTCTGGCCTCCCCCTCATTCCCATTAGCTGCCTGACTCCTGTAGGTATTAGGCTTCCTGGTAACTGATATTATTGAAAATATCAATTGAAAATTGAAAATTTCAATGAACATTTTCCCATGCAATGTTGGCCTTAATCCATGCAAGAACCTGACAAGCCATCAAGGGCTTGATAAGATCATCCCCATCTTGCAGGGGGAGCTGAGCAACTTGAGGTTCCGAGAGCGATTTCACACAATTACACAACCAGCAAGTGGTAGCGTTCGGTTTCCTAACCCACGGGGCTGTTTTGAGTAGTAGTTAAACATTGTATGTCTGCTTTTTTATGTTGAGTGGTAACAAGTAAATCAAGATATGTATAATAGGAGGCTTATAATAAAGTTCAGAGAAGTCGTTTTAAAGGCATCAGCAGAGGGAAAGGGTTGTGTGGAATGAAGGGGTCACCGACACATTTCTCCCAAGGACGTGGCTTCTCCTCTGAGCCTTGACCACTGACTGAGGAAAGGGGGAGTGAGGGCCTTCTGAGCCAGGGCTCAGGGGAAGCAAAGCCCAGGAGTCCAAAATAGGCAGATGGGGAATAAGGTGGGAATGGACAAGAGAGAGGCCCAGAGGTGTATTAGGAAGTGAGGCTCCTTACACAGCTAGCTGTGGCTGGGTTGCCTTGGGCCAAGGTCTTCACCTTGCTGCGTGTCTGGTCCCTTTCACGTTCTCCAGCTCGTTAGGTTTGAGAGGACGAAAAGAAATTCTGTATGCTGTTCGTTGAGATTGATTCATTCTCATGAGGATGAATATCACAGCACTGACACTGCAAACCACAAGAAAGACTAGGGATGTGGCTAGCTAGCGTGCTGGAGTGGAGAACTGAGGGACTCCCCAGGGGGCCCGAGGTAGCATCGAGCAAGATCTCCACACTCACGCCATGCCCGCTTCAGCCCAACCCCACCGCCCCTCCCTTCTCCTCACCGCAGATGCTCATTCGGTTTGAACTCTATAGTCTTCCATCTTCCTTTTACCTTCGTTCTTGAAGTCACTGCCAAGAAGCGTCATCCATTTGGCAAAAAATATTAGGACGTGGTCTTCCCTTAGATGCACCCAACTTCAGATTGGCCTTGTGGTCCACGTGGCAGTCTCTGATACTGAGGAAGGGAGGCCGTGTGGAGTGGTAGAAAGAGCCTGAGCTCTGGTGTCTGATCTGGATTTGACTCCATGGACATCTTACTGTGCGGCCTTGGACAAGCCAGCCAGCCGCTCCGGGTTTCAATTTCCATTGTCTGCCAAATGGGAAAAATAATACCAACCCCTGGGGGTGATGGTGAAGGTTCAAGATAAATATATAAAGTGACTGGCCCACAGTGGGTGCTCTCGTTGCTCTCATTGTCATTACTATTGTTCTAGTGCAAGGTCATTATCAGAAGAGCCTATGAATTAACTTACGTTTAAGGTTGGGGGCCAGTGCAGAGCACAGCATCATGAACACGTTAGGGGGCAACATGTCCGTTGACGTTCTAATCTCTTTCTGGGGCTGATGGACCTCACCTGACCGAACACAGAGTTGAGCGTGTGATTCTTATGTCACCTGCCTGACACGAGTGGCCCGTGAGGTGGGAGTGTCATTAGGCCAGTCAGGGTTCTTCCCTAGGGTTTTTATAACAAAAGCGAAAAGGGTGAGACAGACACTGTTGGCTCATTAAGCTAACATTTTGTAGAGCCAAGAGGCCTTTGGCCATGCTCTGTGCCTTGAGGAGAAAACCCTTCTGCTCTATGAGATAGAGATGATGTTCAGAGAGAAGAGCTGAGGGGTGGGGGGGGGGCAGGGAGCAGCAGATCAGCATCTCTGAGGGCAGCACCTGAGGCTCCGGCCTCAGCCCTTCCTAATTCAGCTCCTCTCCTACTCTTCCAAGTAATGGGCGGAAGGAGAGTTCCACCCTCCTTCTGTGCTTCAGTCACAGAGTGGGTTTGTTGCGGTGACTCAAAGAAATCATACTCTGTCGCGATCATGTTAAAAAAAAAAAGATCTGAAATCATGAGTAAACAAGGATCCCACCCTGGGGACATCCTTGCGTTCGAAAGTCTTTTCTTTGCCCTACTGACTCTTTCCTTTGTCATCCCCTCCAGACATAGGATTGAGAGCACTCGGTCGACCCTTCTGAAAGAATGGGTACAAGTGCTCCTGAGGTCTTGGCTTTGAAAGCTAGCTGTTACACTCTGGGGTTCGGCTTCCTGGAATCACTACAGAATGCTGAGAGAGACAGCTGCTGGTTGCAACCTGTCTGTTAGTATCCAACCTGATAAAGAGAATGTGCAAAAAAATGCTGTTGAGGCTGGCAGGCAGGGGAGTCCCGGCGGCAGTGCCAACATGTTCTCCGTGGGTCCTGGGCTCAGGGACAGGAGAGAGGCTGCCCCGCACGTGGGATGCTCTTCTTAAGACTTCTCTTCAAAGCCAAGAATGATCCACCAGGAAGGGCTGGTGATGGGTTTAAGGCCACGTCGAGGGGTATATCCATTAGGCTAGGTTCTGATAGCAGTAACAGAGAAAGGACTAAGAGTACATTTTATTTTTATTTTTGTTTAAGATTTTATTCATTTATTTGACAGAGATCACAAGTAGGCAGGGTAGATCACAGTAGGCTCTCAGCAGGGAGCCTGATGCGGGGCTCGATCCCAGGACCCTGGGATCATTGACCAGAGCCGAAGGCAGAGGCTTTAACCCACTGAGCCACCCAGGCGCCCCAAGAGTACATTTTAAAACAGAATTATCTCACCAGTAAGAAGTCAGGAGTATCGGGGAAGTTTCAGGTTGTTTCCAAGATTCAGCAGGTACTGAGGATGTAGGTGCCTTTCCCATCTTGTCCCTGTCATCTCCTTTGTAATAAAGATTCAAAGCCACTGCGGTTCCCATCATCACTTCTTCCTCTAAGAATGCTCAGGGACCCAGAGGAAGGGCAGTATCTCCTCCTGCATTATTTTATCAGGGATAAAAGTTATTTGCTCCTCAGCTCTCTCCTTTTTTTTTTTAAGATTTTATTTATTTATTGGACAGACAGAGATCACAAGTAGGCAGAGAAGCAGGCAGAGAGAGAAGAGGAAGCAGGCTCCCCACCAAGCAGAGAGCCCGATTGGGGCTCCATCCCAGGACCCTGAGATCATGACCTGAGCCGAAGGTAGAGGCTCAACCCACTGAGCCACCCAGGCGCCCCAGCTCTCTCCTTTTTAAAATCATTTTATTTAGGTGCAATTGACATACCACACTATATTAGGGTCAAGTGTATGATATTGGATTCGGTGTTCATATATATTGCAAAACGATCACCATAGTAAGTCTAGTTAATATCCTCCATTATACACAGTAGCAGAATATCTTTCTTGTAATGGCAACTCTTAAGATACACTCTCTTGGCCACTTTCAAATAAGCAGTGTAGGCTTATAAACTATAGTCTCCATGCTGTACGTGATATCCCCGTACTCTTTTTTCTCATAACTGAAACTTTGTACATTTTGACTCCCTTTACCCATTTTGCCCCCACTCCCCACCACCTGCTTCTGGCAAATACCAGTCTGTTCTCTGTATCTATGAACCTGGTTGGGATTTTTTTTTTTTTTTTTAGATTCCACATATAGGTGAGATCATTGGTATTTGTCTTTCTCTGTCTGACTTGTTTCATTTAACTTAACGCCCTCACTAAGTCCATCCATGTTGTTGCAAATTGCAAGATTTCATTCTTTTTTATGCCTGAATAATATTCTGTTCTATTTGTTGCTGAGTAGTATGCTAATATTCTAATGTATGTATTCTAACATTATGGACATTGTGAACACATTGTTTTAGACATGTATCACATTTTCTTTATCCATTCATTCATCAATGGGCAGCAGGCTGTTTCCATGTCTTGGCTATTGCAAATAATGCCGAGTGAACATAGGAGTGCGCTAGCTATCTGAGTTACTGTTTTTGTTTTCTTCAAATAAATACTCAGAAGTGGAATGGCTGAATCATCAAGCTTCCTCTTAAGCTCACAGTTTTATCACCTTGGGAAGGAAATGGAATTACTGTGATTCATTTAGACCAAGATTTCTCCACTGTGGCACTATTGGCATTTCGAAGAGGATATGTCTTTGTCAAGGAGGCTGTCTTATACAGTGTATGAAGTTTAGACGCATCTCTGGCCCCTCCCATTAGATGCCAGTAGCAGCTCCCCTGTCACGATAACAATGTCTTTGGCCATTGTCACAGGTCCCTTACAGGGCAAAATGCCTCCAGGTCACAAACCAGTGAACTGTACTAATCAGCGCTCAGTCCTCCTTGGAGATGGGAAAGGATCACCTTCCCCAAAACACAATGGCAAAGCCAATATCTGACATCACCAGGTTTCTGTCAGCCAAGAATGAAGCAGAGGGCTTGAGGCGGACAGAGAAAGTCCCCCTTGGGTCTGACATGGGCTGAGAACCAGTAGAAAAGCTAGATGCATTCACTCTGGAAGTTAGAAGGCCTCAGAAGCATGACTGGTAGCTGTCCCGGTGCTGGTGACATTGGCATGTAGATGGGCAGGAGGGTGGAATGAGCATTACAGAGGACTTCCAGTTTCCAGTCCTTTGGGAGCCTCTGTGTGGACTTTGATTTTAATACTATTAGGGCTACAGTGAAGATACTAAACTTGGGCCCTTTAAGCCCAAGAGGGTTACAGCAGGTGTAGACCCTGCAGGAGACAGACTAACTTTTTCTTGTTCCATGGACCCGTTTGGCAGTCTGGAGAAGACTAACGGGTCCCTTGCTAAGATAATGTTTTAAAGTGCATAAAACAGAATATCAATACTTGCAGTTGTTTGGGGACTGTGAAAGGATGCCAGTGAGTTCCTTCTCTCCGAGGACATAGACAGGGGAAGGAGTTAAAGGGACCCTAGGGACAATTTCTGGTGCACATGAGTTTGGGCTTTTAAAAGCCTGCTCAGATTGATTCTTTTGTAATTCTTATTTTTCTCATTATAAAATGAATGCATACTGATTAGGAAAAAAAGAAAGATTATAGAAAACTATAAAGAAAAATATTATTCATATTCCTATCACCCAGAAATAATTACCATTAATATTTTTGTTGGCCCTTCAGACTTGTATATTTATATACATATATACGTGTGGACAAAGACATACACTTTTTTTCAGCAAAATGGGACCCTGCACAATTATTTGTCAAAAACAGTTGGGCACCTGGGTGGCTCAGTGGGTTAAGCCTCTGCCTTAGGCTCAGGTCA
>ML093291.1:42589-58770 GCA_003697995.1 Taxidea taxus jeffersonii | reverse complement strand
CCTGATGACGCTGCATACTGTTCCATTCCTATTTAACCAACATGCAGTCTTATTTCAGAATTTTCACTCCTTTTCTTAAAAAATACTTTTAATCCCATGTTGTACACAAATATTTATGCCCAGTGGTTGACTTAGAATACATTTCTTAAGGTGAATTGTTGGATCAATCGTGATACACTTTTTTTTGCAAGTCTCCTGATACCTGTTGCCAAATATTTAACAATAACCAGGGTGATAGGGGTGGTTGTGGTGCTATGAACATAGGGCTTGCTTCATGCCAGATGCACTAAGCATCTTTCACGGAACAGCTCATTTAATCCTCTGAGGCCACCATTACTGTCCCCTTGTACAGAAGAACAAACTAAAACAGAGAAGGAAACTCTCCCCAAAACACACAGCTGCCAGGTAAGAGAGCTTGGATTTATATATATTTTTAAAGATTGTATTTAGTTGGCAGACAGAGAGAGAGAGAAAGAGCACAAGCAGGGGGATCAGCAGACAGAGGGAGCAGGAGAAACAGACTTCCAGAGGAGCAGGGAGCCTGATACGGGGCTCGATCCCAGGACCCTGAGATCATGACCTGAGCTGAAGGCAGAGGCTTAACCCACTGAGCCACCCAGGTGCCCCCAGAGCTTGGATTTAAACTCAGGCAGAGTGGCTTCGCAGTTTTCAGTTCCCAGAAGATGGTAAACTGGCTTCAAAGGATGCTGAGGTATCATGACAGCTACTTGTCAGCCCAGACAAGACCAGGAGAGGAGAGCATCACAGGAAGAAGGAGGAAGGGAACAAACAGCAGGGACAGTGGAGGGACGCTGTAGCCAGAGCAGAGAGTGGATGGAGATGAGGCCAGAGGGAAGGGGGAAATCCAGATACACATAGATATAGATATAGATATAGATATAGATATAGATATAGATATAGATATAGATACATTACAGACTTTCCAGTTACTGTGTGTGTGTGTATGTGTGTGTGTGTGTGTGTGTGCGCGCGCACATGTGTGCATACACACATATACATATGTAAGTCTGTAAAGACTTCAGATAGATGAATGGTTGCCTGGGGCCAGCTGATGGGGGAGTTGAGGTGTGCCACCTAAAAGGGGGAAAAATTGTTCTAAAACTGATTGTGGTGACGGTTGCACAGTACACTAACACATGGTGAATTGTACACTTTAAATGGATAAATGCTATGGTTTGTGAATTGTATCTCAATAATGCTTTTCTCCCAAAAGAAAGCATATTTATCTAATCATCTAAGACAAGAATGTGGGTCATGAAGACCCTCATGTCTGATGACGGAAAGAGTATATAGGACGGGAAGTCAGAACCCCTCCCCTATGCCCATGTGGACATCTGGTCCCTCATTTTGAACAGTGCCTACACTACCGACTTAACCCCATGGTTCATTGAGATGATGACATGACAGCTTACTCTTTCATGTCACAGTTTCCTGATCACCTACTATGTGCCAGGGATTGTTCTAGATGCTGGGATATAGTAGCACAAAAATAGATGCAGTCTGCTCTCGGGAAGCCCTTTCTAGTGGAAGAGACGGACGATAACTAGCTAAACAAATAAATATAGTGGATGTGCTAAAAAAGAAAAATAAAGCCAGGTAATACGTTAGAGAACAAGGGCCCTATTACACATCCTCAAGAGCACATGATATGTGGAGATGCTGCTCAGAGAAGGCCTCAGTAATGAGGTAGCATTGGAGTGATCTGAGAAGTAGTATGAATGAGCAAGTTTCACGAACTGCAAAGTATTAAGGAATATTTATTATTACTATTGATGACAAAACTACATGTATGCACTCTGCACAACATAACTATAAATTTGAGATTTTTCTTTTTAACCACAGTTATATCCATTCTGGACTGAACTGTGCCTCCCCAAAATTCATATATAGAAGCTCTAACCCCCAGTGTGACTGTATTTGGAAACTGGGCCCTTAGAGAGGTGATTAAGGTTAAATGAGGTCATGAGGGTGGGGCCCTAATCTGATAGGACTGGCATCACGGTAGGAAGAGAAAGAGACGATAGGAGTATGGCACACTGAGAAAAGGCCCTGGGGAGGACACGGAAAGGAGGTGGCTTTCTATAAGCCACGGAGCGAGGCCTCAGGAGAAACCAACAGTGCTGACACTTTGACCTTGGACTCCCAGACCCCACAAATGTGAGAAAATAACTTTCCATTGTTGAAGCCATTCAGTCTATAGTATTTTGTTATGAAAGCCATGGCATGTCTTACTCTGGAAAAATTTGTGCATTAAACAGTAATTTAGCACAAGTGGGTGACTCAGTCGGTTAAGCATCCAACTCCTGATTTCAGCTCAGGTCGTGATCTCAGGGTCACAAGATCGAACCCGACATCAGGCTCCGTGCTGGGCATGAAACCAGCTTGCAATTCTCTCCCTCTCCTTCAGACCCTCCCCTCCCAGCCTCAACATGCATGTGCACATGCGCTCTCTCTCTCAAAAAAACCATACGAATTATCGATCTATTTCTTTCATGTTGAAAACTTCGTTTGGCCACAGAGGTAATTTTCTGATAAATAGTTCCATTTTCTTCCATGACTATTTGGTGATTTTATATTCTCTCAGAAAAGCATTCACTTCTTTGAAAGCCTCAAACACGTTAAAGAAAGAAAATTTTCGTTTGAAATTTTATTTATTGTATTTTCTCTTTTTTTCTAGGTAACAATTTCCCAATTTGTCTGTTATGCCTTTTCTTTTTTAGTTCATAGAATTATTCATCAATTGTAGGGCTGTTCTTTTCCAAATCCACTAATTTTTGCTATAATATTTATTACTATTTTCTTCTGTTTTCAATATGGATGTTTTGTCATTTTGATAAGTTTTTGTGTCGAACACTCACCTCATTTACTTTTATTCTTTCTTATTTCATAATGAACACATGTAAGTCAACAATTTTACTAATGCTTTGGGTTTGCTGGTTTTCTGAAGATATTCTCTTTCCATTAATTTCCAAATTGTCAGTAGGTATACTTTTTGTTTTGTTTTTTTTTTTACCTCAGTGTTTTGGGGAAAAGTATTTTTATTTATTACTTTTTAAAAAAATATTTTATTTATTTATTTGACAGAGAGAAAGACAGAGAGAGGGAACACAAGCAGGGGGAGTGGGAGAGAGAGAAGCAGGCTTCCCATTGAGCAGGGAGCCCAATGCGGGCTCCATCCCAGGACCCTGGGGTCATGACCTGAGCTGAAGACAGACGTTTATCACTTGAGCCACCCCTTTTTATTTATTTCTAAGATTTATAACATACTTTTATTATTTATCTCTAATTTTGCACTATGATCAAGATACTTACTTTGTATATTTCCATTTGGGGAAGTTATTTTCTCAATGTGCTCACACATAGTCAATTTTTATAAACGTTAATGGATACTTAAGACCCTTGAGATAGTTTCTATATACAAAATACATATTGAATCTTACTAAATTTATGGTTCAAATTCCCTCATCTATCGATTTATATTTTCTAAATACCACATCTGTGAAAGTCTATGGAGAATGATTTTACGTCTCCCACAACAACTGCTTCCTACCCATTTCTCTTTCTTTCTGGATCTGTGACAAATGGCATGTTTAGGTTGTCGACTCTTCTATCTTTGCTATGGATTCTAATTGTAGTCAGTATAAAATTACCTCTTTTGACCCATTAATGTTCTTTGTCCAAGAATTTAAATTGTCAGAAAATAATTTTGCCACCTCTGTGCGTTTTTGTTAGCTGGAAAAACTTTGCTCGCCCTTTAAGTTCTAAACTTTTCTAACTTCTTGTGGATGTGTATTTTCTTTTTGCTCTTTTAACCTCTGTCAATTCATTGTGAACACAGTGTTTTCTCCTTTCTTTGGAGGAAGCAGTCTGTTTCATGAGAATCGTGACTTGTTTCTCTAATACTGCACCATTGGATTTATCATTGATGAAAATCCCTCTGATATTCTGCACCTGATCATCTATCAGGACCAGTTTCTATCTTTTCTTAGTTTTTATAAGTGTTGGAGGGGAAGTTGGCACATACCGTGTTTGGGCCTGAAGGCAAATGCCATTTTAAATTCAACTCTGTACAGCCAAATGTTCCTTCTTCCTAACAACTTCATAACTGAACTTCGTAACTTAACACAAGAATCCTGTCCCTGCTGAGAGTGGACTGCAATCATATACTTGCCTTCGTGTCACTCAAGATTCGAATCACCCCCCAAGCAAGCCTGATAGAAAACTATGACTAATTTAGGGCCCTTTAACAAGTTGTCATTGACCTGCCGCATAGCGGGCCGGCTTTCATTTATGTATTCCCTTAACAAAAGGGAGTCGGGCATTCACTTTGTGCTGGGGACTATTCTGGACCCTGGAGATAAAGTGGGAAATGAGAGAGAATGTTTGTATCCTCATGGAGAATACATTTTAGTAGGACAAAAATAAACAACCAAGAACTTTAACAATAAATACATAAGGCTAGAGAGCGATGGTCACATATAGAAAAATGGACTTAGAGAAGGCAGATGAGATCGTTCTTTTAGGGGAGGTGGTCAGGGAGGTGACATTTGAGCAGAGACCTGATGGTCAAGGAGGAGCAAGGGGAGGGCTGGGAACAGAACAGTCCAGGCAGAGGGAGCTGATCAGCACCACGGCCCCAAGACACCAACAGACTGCCTTGAGTGAACATTAAGATTCCTCTTGTGAGGGACGCCTGGGTGGCTCATTTGGTTGAGCAGCTGCCTTTGGCTCAGGTCATGATCCCAGCGTCCTGGGATCGAGTCCCATGTCGGGCTCCTTGCTCAGCGGTGAGCCTGCTTCTCCCTCTGCCTGCCACTCTGTCTGCCTGTGCTCGCTCCTGCTCTCTCTCTCTATCTGACAAATAAAAAATCTTAAAAAAAATAAAAAATAAAAAAAATAAAAAGATTCCTCTTGTGACACTCAACCGGGACTCAAAGCCCAGTGGCTACTCCAGGCTCACACGCTCTCATCCTGGCATCCAGAGGGAGGAAAGAGGGTCACTCTGTCATCTCCCTCTGACTTCTGTTGTAGGAGGTGGAGTGCATGCCATTGGCAGTTCCCCAAATTAGAGACGAGAGAGCTGCTGAATAATGAAGCGTCTACTACGGTTCACTCCTATCGCTGTCCAACGTGCCTTTTCATACTTATATTTTTCAAAAATATTTCCAGCTCACATTATGCAACCAGATTCCAGACAGCCACAAGCATATTGACTCTCCTACCAGGGGAAGGCAGCAGAAAGTCTTCATTTCCTGCATCCCCCAACTCCAAGCCCAGGGTTTGTGTGTGAGGGTGATTCCTCTAGGTCTTTTGGATCTTATTATGCAATGTCTGTGCTCAATTACAAAGTTAACAGGCATAACACATCCTATATAAAAATGGTATAGAAAAGAAAGACAAGGGAGATTAATAAGAATGAGCCTATGTAAATATGCACACATGTAATTACAAAAAGATATTAAAGTAAATATAATATATTGAAATATTTACAAATGGTTTCTATTCCAACATTTTTTTAAAAGTACAAATCAAAATGAACAAATGCCAACATTTTAAATCAAATTTATTTAAATAAATCTTAATTTTAAAATTAACTACTCATAGTTTGGGGGTATGAATTGATGCTTGTGATACATAAGATTAACAGGGGTGCCTGGGTGGCTCAGTTGGTTAAGCATCTGCCTTCAGCTCAGGTCATGATCCCAGGGTCCTGGGATCGAGCCCTGAGTTGGGTTCCCTGCTCAGAGGAGAGCCTGCTTCTCCTTCTCCCTCTGCCTCTCCCCCCAGCTCATGATCTCTCTCTCTCTCTCTCTCTCGCTCACTCACTCTCGCTCTATCTCAAATAAGTAAAATATTTTTAAATAAATAAAATTTACAGAAGTTGCAACAACAAAAAATCTAATTTCAGTTATCTCACTTTTTAAAAAATTCCATTGTTTAAATTTTTAAAATTTTATTTTATTTATTATATTAATTTCAATATAGTTAACAAAATGTTATATTAGTTTCAGGTGTACAATATGGTGACTCAGCAATTCTATACATTACTCAGTGTCCATCATGATGAGTATACTCTTAATCCCCTTCACTTGTTTCACCCATCCCTCCACTTACCTCCCCTCTGGTAACCACCAGTTTGTTCTCTGTTGTTACAAGTTTTGTTTTTTGGTTTGTCTCTTTTCTCTTTGTTTCCTTGTTTTGTTTCTTAAATTCCACATATGAGTAAAATCATATGGTATTTGTCTTTCTCTGACTGACTTATTTCGCTTAGCATTGTACTCTCCATCCATGCTATTGCACGTGGCAAGATTTTTTATGGCTGAGTGATATTCCATTTACATAGACACCGCATCTCCTTTATCCATTCATCTATCGATGGACACTTGGGCTGCTTCCATAATTTGGCTACTGTAAATTAAAGGATTTTAAATGTCTTTGCTTAAAAATTTGTATTGCATCAAAAGAAACAGTATGTCAGGGTGCTTGGGTGGCTCAGTCAGTTGAGTGTCAGACTCTAGCTTCCAGCTCAGGTGATGATCTCAGAGTCAAGGGATCAAGCCCTGTGTCAGGCTCTGTGTGGGCATGGACCTGCTTGGCACTCTCTCCTTCTCCCTCTGCCCCTCCCTCACCCCCGTAAAAAATAGATTAAAAAAATAAAAGACACAGCATGTGAAGTTTACCACCAAAATGACATTTCAACATATAAGGAAATTACAACAAAGGACAAAAACCTTTGCACCACAGAAACTGTTCTCCAAAGTGATTGAACCATTTTACATTCACACCAGCAATATATCAGAGTTTCTCCATGCTCTTGGCAATACTTATCATTGTCTGTAATTTTTTTTTAATTAAAGCCATTCTATTGAGTGTGAATTAGGATCCCATTATGGTTTTAGTTTGCATTTTCCTAATGTCTAGTGGTATTAACACCCTTCATGTACTTAATGGTCATCAGTGTGTTTACGTCAGTGAGATGTCTGTTGGGTCTTTTGGTCATTATTTAACTGGGTTATTATTGACTTGTAAGAATACAAGTCCTGGGACACCTGGCTGGCTCAGGTCATGATCTCAGGGTCCTGGGATCATCTGGTCTCCCTGCTCAGTAGGGAGCCTCTTTCTCCCTCTGCCTCTGCTTGCCCCTCCCCCTGCTTGTGCTCCCTCTCTTTCTCTCTCTCAAATAAGTAAATACAATCTTAAAAAAAAAAAAGAAAGAATATAAGTCCTTTACCAGATAGATGATTTACAAATATTTTCTTTCAGTATGTGGCTTATCTCTTCACTTCTTAACGATATCATATGAAATGTAGAAATTTTTAATTTTGATGAAGTTCAATTCATCAATTTATTTTCCTTTGTCGACTGTCCTTTTGGGTGTCCCATCCAAGCATTTTTTTTTTAATTTTTGTTCAAGGAAGACAACATAATTTTGACTTAAAAATACATAATAGATACATTTTTCTTCCCCCATCACCAATTTTGAATAAACCTCATATTATGGTGGCAGCACTCTCCTAACCTAGCATCTGCTTTGCAAGGTAGAAAATAGTCCCTGGGGAAAGCATGTTGTTACCAGTGTGCACCAAGCCTGCAGGTCGTTATCACATGAGCTTTGGCCTGTGTATCAACTCATTGTCTGCCTGTACCTTCCATTTGATTTCATGGAGAGCTTTGCACCGTTGGCTTAGTTTTGTAGCACCCAGGGAAATGCTCCTTTTGAAAGCAAAGATCAAGCTTTGCATGCTCAGCCCCACTGAACCTACAAGAAGACATTGGATAATGAGAGACAGTCTTATTTAAGAGTCCATCTGGAGAGCCACATAGGGCTTGAGTTACTGCTGTGCAACTTCTGAGCAATGAGAACTTGAGTAAGTTCTTCAGTGTCTCTGAACCACAGATGGTCCTTTAATAAGATGGTAACAGGTATAGCTAGGCTAGGCTTGCCTGCGTCTACTAAGCCCTCCATAAATGTCCACCATCATTGTTTTCTTAATTATTTTTTTAAAGATTTTTATTTATTTATTTGACAGAGCAAGAGAGCACAAGCAGGCAGAGCAGCAGAGGGAGAGGGAGAAGCAGGCTCCCCACTAAGCAGGGAGCCCAATGCAGGGCTCAGGACCCTGGGATCATGACCTGAGCCCAAGGCAGCCGGTTAACTGACTGAGCCACCCAAGTGCCCCTGTTTTCTTAATTATTATTGCTATCATTAGTTATTTAACAAGCACCAGCAAGAAAGAACCACAGAGTGTCAGCTTTCAGAAACTTCTTTGGAACGTAGATGTTAACAATACTTAGGGAATCAGAGCTATTCCTTGCTATTCAGTGTGGCCCCTGGGCCAGCAGCATCAACATATGGGGCAGCTTGTTAGACATGTGGAATCTCTGGCTCTACCCAGATCAGCTGAACCAGGGTCTGTCTGCATTTTCAAAAGGGATCCAGGTGATTTGTGGGTACTTGACAGTTTGGGGGGCCCTAGAATCTTCCTAGCTTGTGGGGGGAGGAGTGAATACCCCGATAGTCTCCTTCTCATGCTTGGACTCTACCCACCAATTGGCTGCTAAACAATCCTCCCTTCATGGAACAGGTGCTCCTCAGGGAGATCACAGTGTGGCTGTGGGTCGTTTTGTTGTTGTTGTTGCTGTTGTTGTTAACCTCAGCAAAGGAGGTCAGGGAAGGATCCTGTCTTATCTTCCAGGCACCTTTACACTAATCAGGATTTGGCGGGGGGGGGGGGGGGGGGGGGTGTACTGTACCCTTTCAAAGAAAAAGATAACAAACAATTAGCATAGACAAGATATGGACAGATAAGTAGAAGTAGTACATTGGTTTTTCACTCCTCAGGAGTGAATTAACAGGCTGATGAAATCAGCTATCAAAACTCTCAGTTAATCTTTTAAAGAGTCGTCATCTGCCTAAACTATTTAAATGTGAAGTGTGGCCTTTCAGACGGGTATTTGTGGATTGGGGCTCTTTCCAAAATCTCAGGCTCTTCATAAGAAAAAGTCTTTTCCAGCATAAATTGATAGAAAAGATAAGACTTGGACCTCACTGCCAGATTCGTCTGTCCCCAAATCCTTAAACAGCAGTGCTTCCAACAGAAAACAGATTCCCTTCTCTCATTTTTTTTTTTTTTTAATTTAGAAGCCCCAGAGAAAATTGTGAGAAAAATCACACCAGAAAAATCACGCATTTGGGTTTGTGTTTTGCTGAAACCAAAACAAGGATTTGCCCAGAAGTTTCTCGGGTCAAGATTGGCAAGGAAGAGAACAGGAGGGAGAGGGTTAAGTGGTGAATTCCACAAGCAGGGTCTCCTAAAGGTTTCTTTTTCTTAACCCTCTCCCCCAAGTAAACCAGTAATTAAAACACAGCGGGATGAGCTATAGTGAGTAAAGGCAAGGCAAGTGAAGGCTTTGGGGGCAACTCCCCATCTAATCTGAATCTTGCAGGACAAATAGGAGTTAGATAGAAGGAGAGGAAAAGTGGCGCAGTGGGCAATTTTTAAAAATTGAATTTTTGATTAAACAAATTAATTAATTAAACAAAACAAAACCAAGCAAAACATCAGACTCTTAATACTGAGAACAAAGGGGGACCTGGGGGAGGGAAGGTAGGGATGGGCAAAAGAGATAAAAGGATTAAGAGGTACAAACTCTTAATTATAAAACAAGTCATAAAACAAGTAAGTCCCAGAGATCAGCATAGGGAACATAGTCCATAATATCGCAATAACATTGTCTGGTGACACATGGTGACTACCCTTGTCGAGGTGAGCACTGAGTAAGGGATAGAATTGTCGAAGCAGCGTATTGTATCCCTAAAGCCAATCTAATATTGTGTGTTGATTATACTTCAATCAAAAAAATGAAGTAGAGCTAAAAAGAAAAAATTGAGCTGTAATTCACATACCACAAAAGGAACCCTTTAAAGATATACAGTTTTTTTAGTATATTTACAAAGTGGGGCAACCATCATTACTGTCTCATTCCATGACATTCATCACCCCAAAAAGAATCCCAATAGGGGCGCCAGAGTGGCTCAGTTGGTTAAGCATCTGCCTTTGGTTTAGGCCCTGATCCTGGCACCCTGGGACCCAGCTGGGGCACCAGGCCAGCCCATGGGATGATGAACTAAAAGTTCTTCAGGGGTGCCTGGGTGGCTCAGATGGTTAAGCATCTGCCTTCAGCTCAGGTCATGATCTCAGGGTCCTGGGATTGAACCCCATGTGGCTGGGGTCCTAGCTCAGCAAGGAGTCTGCTTCTCCCTCTCCCTCTCCCTCTGCCTCTCCCCCTGCTTATACTCTCTCTGGCTCTCTCTCAAATAAGTAAATAAATGTATTAATTAATTCTTCAAAACTAGTAAGAGTAGACCAAAGGCATCCTTTCACCACATTGTAGAGTGTCCTGGTATTTTGTTTTTATTCCAATATGCTGAGGCAACAGATTGGGAGGCCAGTGCTGCTGAAAAAATAGTTTGTAACTCGGGGTTCCCTAGGGGAGGAGGCCTGCCGCACCAGGCAGGGCTCCAGGGATAAGCACTAGGGTGGGCAGGAGGCAGAGAATGAGGGGAAAGCATGGGCCAGAGCCGTTACTGTAGTTTTCTTGGAAAGGAACGGGCAAGTCAGGGTGGATAAGCTGATCTGGTTTAGGATTGGTTAGTTTAATGACAGTGGGTTCTGGGCTCGAAGGTGGTCTGGTTGTCTGGTACAGTGCCTGGGGTGACTTAGGGCTGGGCAGGAATGTTTGAGGCTGCAGGAGACTAATAAAAGGAGATGAATGGGGGTTTGGGATTCAGGATGAATTGGTTTGCATGTCAAAGGTGTGCACTCAAGCAAGTTGTTTGCTATCCCTAGGAACTAGCTAACCTGGAGTGGTGGTGGGGGTGGGCAGGGGCAGTCCCTCCCTGACTCCACAAGGCCCCAGCCTGTCAAAGCATCACTACATAGAGCAAATAACATGATTGACACACTTCAGTCAAGCTCATCAGCTGGGAGACACATCTTAGGAAATCAGACCAGTGTCTGACGTAAAATACATTTTAGCTTCTTCCTTCCTTCCTTCCTTCCTTCCTTCCTTCCTTCCTTCCTTCCTTCCTTCCTTATTTTAGCTTCTTTCTAAATGTATATATGTTTCACCTTGTTTTAAGCAATAGCATTTTGCTTAAATACATTTTAGCTTCTTCTTTCTAAACTTATATATGTTTCGCCTTGTTTTAAGCAACAGCATCAAATGGTGGATTTGATAGGCTTGGTACATTTTCCAGGCAAATACTGAAGTGCATACATAAGAAAACGCCCTAAGCCAAGCCACATACCACTGGTGTTTTATGGGTGCTGGAGTGGGAAGTACTGGTTTGGCTCACCTTCTTCATGTTACAGAGGAGAAATCTGAAGGTCACAAAGGGCAAGTGACTCGCCCAAGATCATCTGACTATTTGTGGCAGAGTAAGAGTTGGAACTCATCCCAGTGCATTTCCTTCTCTGTATGATGATGCTAACAGAAAGCAAGGCAACCACTTGGAGTCGCTGGACCCCTAGTGTTATTCTAACGATTTCCTGGCCCAATTATCTGCTTAGGACTACTACTGTCATGAGCCTGGAAACAAAAGCACTTCTCCTGGTGGATATCTGTATTCTTCATTGTCTTCCTCAGGTCACAACGGAATGGGGGGAAGGTCTTCCAATGACTAACACATCCCTTGCTTTGAAACTGGGGCCAGGAGCACTTAGTGTAATCCCGTCCTCAAAGTCTGATCAAAGATCAGAATTTAAAGAAGGCAATGACATGAAAGCCAAACACTCTAGAGAATCCCATAAAAGGTAATTCAGAGCCTAGATGCAGGATTTGAGATTTTATGTAGAAATGCCCTAGTATTTTACAGAGTAAGCAAGGAATTTGATTAATACGATGCACGACAAGAAACACTCTGGTCCCTTTGGCAGATTTTTCCTTGAGGTGTCTCTGCTTTGGCTAACAACAGTGAGAGCTGACCTGGAGTCCTTACTCCCCAGCAGGCATCAGTCTAAACCCAAAGAATGTGAAGAAGGCACTCTAATTCTCATTTTAGGGAAGAGGCTGCTGGAGTTGAGAGAGAGTGAGCACCTTGCCTGCTGTCAGACCCATGGTAGGTGTCAGAGCTGAGACTAGGCCCAGGGATATCTGATCCCAGAACCCATGACCTTAGTCATGCTGATCCATTGCCCTATGCAAAGGTCCCTCCCCGACCCCCGCCAGCAACATACTGTCTCATTTTCTAGAAATTCACATGCTTTGTGCCAAGGTGCCCACCTCAAATTATACTGCCTTGAAAATATCGAAGTGTTCAGATTTAGAACTGTCTTCCTGGCACAGCTACTCAACACAAAACAGCTCCTGGGTCATCAAATAGAGGACAACTCAGGGGAGCCTGTTGTCAATATTCATCAGTTTCTGATTTCTTTGTTGTCAGTTTTTTGTGTTTTTTTTTTCCTGGTTTGTGGTTTTTTTTGTTGTTGTTATTGTTGTTGTTTGCTGTTTGTGGGTTTTTTTTGCTCTTTGTTTTCTAATTTGCATCTTTTAAAAAAAAAGATTTTATTTATTTATTTATTTGACAGACAGAGATCACAAGTGGGCAGAGAGGCAGGCAGAGAGAGAGGAAGGGAAGCAGGCTCCCTGCTGAGCAGAGAGCCCAATGGGGGGGTGGGGGGCGCGGACTCTATCCCAGGATCCTGAGATCATGACCTGAGCGGGAAGGCAGAGGCTTAACCCACTGTGCCACCCAGGTGCCCCTTTTTGCTCTTTCTTATTCAATAGGAAGTTCATTAGGAATTCTTAGGAGGTAGGAGGTCCTTGGCCTGTGCTCCCTCTGCAAAGTTAGGATAGAGTTTTGTGTCATTTCCTAATCAAATGATTAGAAGTATAATAACATATTAATATATTAAGGTTTGGTTCCTGTTGTTTGGTCCAACAGTGCAGGCCAGGGGATGAGGAGAGAGGTTTTTTGTTTTGTTTTGTTTTGTTTTTTTAAGGCTTAGAAACCTTTTTTCCCCCCTTCACCTTCTTTCCACCGTCTTAGCTGCAACTAATGCAGGCCACTCTTCAGTTCCTAAAACTGTTTAATTTCGGGGCGCCTGGGTGGCTCAGTGGGTTAAAGCCTCTGCCTTCGGCTCGGGTCATTATCTCAGGGTCCTGGGGTCGAGCCCCGCATCGTGCTCTCTGCTCAGCAGGGAGCTTGCTTCTCTTTCTCTCTCTCTCTGCCTGCCTCTCTGCCTACTTGTGATCTCTGTCTGTCAAATAAAATCTTTAAAAAAAAAACAAAAACCTGTTTAATTTCAGTACTAGGAAGAACACTACCAACATCTAAATCAGCATCCCCACTACAATTAGTGGGGCACCCATGGTAGTGATTCATTACTGATAATTGTATGTGATGTATGTTCTCATCATGCTTTATGATAATAAAATTCTGTGCCTCCTTTATAAAATTAGAACACAGATACACACATTTTCAAGCCCTGCATCTAAGCTCAATAAATCGGAATACATACAAAGTTATCCCCATCAAGACATCCCTTATATTCTGAGATGACTTTTGATGGGGAGAGGAAGGAATGCTGTCGCTAGAACAGTGTAACTTCCCCAAAGCTAGATTATACTCACTGAGGCTCTGGCCATGGGAGTGTTCTCTATCAGGCATGTCATGGTGAAAAATACAATGTTTGGAGCCACTGTTCTCATTCAATCCCCTCGTGTAACAGACAAGGAGACTAAACCTCGGGGAAGTTAGATAACTTGATCAAGATCCCGCTGGGGACAGAGACCATTCTGAGACAAAAAGCCTGTGTTTTTCCTGTAGCAAGAAAATAGAACCACAGCCTAATGGGAGATGAAGCTTATGAGAACCCTGTCAACTCCTAATTTCTGATGCCCCTTGCAGTGGTGCTCCAAAATATCACTCACTTGTGGAAATCTGTACTCGTTTTCTATTATTGCCATAACAAATCGCCAGAAAGTTAGACGCTTCAATGGCACAAGTTCATTTGTCTCACTGGTCTGAAGGTCAGAGGTCTGACGCAGGTCTCACCAGGCTAGAATCGAGGCGTCGGCAGGGCTCTGTTCCTTTCTGTAGGTTCTAAAGGAGGATCCATTTGCTCGCTTTTCTGGGTTGTTGGCAAACTTGAGTTCTTTGCAGATGTAGGACTAACGTTCCAGGTTTTTTTTGCTGACTGTAAACTGAGGGCCCTTCCCAGCCTCCTAGGATGACTGCATTCCTTGGCTCCTAGACCCCTTCCTCTAACTTCAGAACTGACCACACCTGGGAAATGATCTCCATTATAAGGATGTGCGGGATTACAACGGGCCCATCTGAATATATACAGAATGATCTTTCCATCTCAGAGTCCTTACCATTAATCACATCTGCAAAGTCCCCATTGCCGCAGAAAACTAGCATATTCACAGGTCCCTGGGATTCGGACCTGGATCTTTCTGGGAGCTAATCTTCTGCCAGCTAGGCTAGTTCTTCCTGTGATTCCACTCCTACCCAGGAAAGAAATCAGGATAAATCTCCAGCTCTCCAACTACTGGACTTTCATAACTGGCTCATTCCTTCTGTTAACTCCCATCTTCAATCCCACTGGTTTAATTTCTTCTAAGGCACAAGATGAGCATCCCTTCCCTGTTATAATAGTGTCTGGCTTCTCCTTGTCCACCTGTCACCCCAGCGCTCAAGGCCTTCAGTGCTTTGTTACTTGGTTCCAGCTTCTGTTGGGTTCCTCTCCGTCCTGCAACCCATTTTCTTTGCCAAAACGGACTTCTCCATCTTCCCACCCATACATCAGGCACTCTCTTTCTTTTGAGCCTTTACCTGCATTATTTTCTCTGCATGGACTCTCCTTACTCCACCGTGTCTGAATCTCCTAATCCTGAAGTTTTCCAAACTCAACTCAAAGTGACCACTTCCTGGAAACCTTCTCTGTTTCTTTCCACCGTCATTAAGGCTGGAAATAAAGTTTTCTTCTGATTTCTTATGGCTGTCATGTACCCCCTTTTGATTGACAGTAACCAGGTTCAAGTTCTCTGCTACAGAACAAAGTATGCCAACACTTAGTGGCTTAAATCTACCGTCTATTATTATTATTATATTTCATGATTCTCTGGGTCAAGTTTGGTCAGGGCATAGCAGGGATGACATATCTTCATTCCATGATTTCTGGAAACTGGCTGAGTTGACTTGGATGTTTCTCTTGCTCATTCTTTCCACAGTTTTTCATTTTCTTTAGATTTTTATCCATTTATTTGAGACACAGAAAGAGCACAAGCAGGGAGGAGGATCAGAGGGAGAAGCAGACTTCCCACTGAGCAGGGAGCCTGACATGGGGCTCAATCCCAGAACCCTTAAATCATGACCTGAGCCGAATGAAGGCAGATGTTAATGGACTGAGCCACCCAGGCGTCCCACCGCAGAGTTTTTCCAAATGCTTAGCTCAGGCTTCCTCACAGAATGGAGTCCTCAGGGCATTTGGAATGTTTACAAGGCAGCTCAGGGCTCCAGTAGACCAAAATGGAACCTGCCAGTCCATGCAAAGGCAGGCCTGGACCTGGCATAGCATCACTTTGCCTTACTTCATTGCCCAAAGCCACCACACACCAGATTCAAGAGAAGGAGAAGAGGACCCCCACTATCCATTGGGAAGAATATCAAAGAATTTGACATCTTTTAAATAACATAAGTCATTTTCTAGGTGCTTTGATCCATGCCTGATCTTTTGTCTAAGTCTATGAGTTCTGGGGTGCCTGGGTGGCTCTGATGGTTAAGCGTTTGCCTTCGGCTCATTCAGGTCATGATCCTGGGGTCCTGGGATCCAGCCCCACGTTGGCCTCCTTGCTCAGTAGGGAGTCTGCTTCTCCCTCTTCCTCTGCCTGCTGCTCCCCTTGCTTGTGTTCTCACTGTCTGTCAAATAAATAAATAATTAACCTTTTAAAAAATAAATTTAAATTTAAAAAGTTAAAAAAAAATAAGACTATGAGTTCTAAGTAGCTGCCGTAATGCCTAGCACAGGGCTTAGCCCATAACAGGAACTCAGTAAATTCTGTCACATTGGGACGCCTGGGTGGCTCAGTTGGTTAAGCGGCTGCCTTCGGCTCGGTCATGATCCCAGCGTCCTGGGATGGAGTCCCACATC
>ML093291.1:30675-42189 GCA_003697995.1 Taxidea taxus jeffersonii | reverse complement strand
GTGCTCCTTCGCTCTCTCTCTGACAAATAAATAAAATCTTTAAAAAAAAAATTCTGTCACATTAATGAATTAATGTGTTTAGCAGGTTCTTCCTGAAGGTAACTACAACTAATTTTACATCCTATGGAGTGAAAAAAGATGGCGGGGTTGGTGGGGGGAGTTCAGTTCTTTTCTTAAAGGTCACCTAAAAGATTTTGAAAATGTACATATATGAAATAGATGATTGTGTTCTTTAGAGGGCAGATTGTGGGTGTGATTGTGTAGTGTGTGTGACATGAATTTTGAGTAATCAATCTGGGACTGTATGAACCAGTCTTTCTAATTGGATTCCAATGTAGCACCTGCTTTCTGTCAAACCCCAGCTCATGAGTGGGCAAGTCTCATAGAAACCCATTTCATATCGATTTTCAATGCTGCTTAATAGTTTGTTTTGCTGATTCAATCAAAATTTAAATCTATAATGACCATAAAGTACATGCCATAAAAATGTTTTTATCGGTTCTCTGCTCCAAGACTGCATGATACCAGTTTTTAGAAAGTAAAAACCTTTGTCTAAATATAGAATTTTGGGGGAGCCTGGCTGGCTCAGTGTGACCCTTGGTCGTGCGGTGATGAGTTTGAGCCCTATGTTTGTTATAGAGATTACTTAAAATTTTAAAAAATAACAATAATAAAACTTTAAATATGTAATTTTCCCTCCACAATGCATTTGGCAGCATCCCTTCCCATTTTTAAAAATTTATTATTACCCTTCCAATTTTTTTTTTTTTTTTACTTGATAGACAGAGATCACAAGTAGGCAGAGAAGCAGGCAGAGAGAGAGGAGGAAGCAGGCTCCCCAGTGAGCAGAGAGCCTGATGCGGGGCTCGATCCCAGGACCCTGAGATCATGACCTGAGCCGAAGGCAGAGGCTTAACCCACTGAGCCACCCAGGTGCCTCTACCCTTCCAATTTTAACCACCATTGTATCACATAGAACTTCTACCCACTTTTTTCTCTAAGAAGAGCGTTCAAAAGGTTTTCTAGAAAATGTTTAAAAAATTTAATAATAATAATAAGATAATCATAAGAATAAGGCAATCAATTTTATAAGGGGAGAATTATTAGAAGGCAATGTGAAGTCTACAACTGAAACTAATGATGTTCTATAGGTTGGGTAATGGGATTTAAATTTAAAAAAAGAAAAAAATTTAAAGATGAAAAAAAAGAAGAGGACAACATAAAGAATAAGAAAGTACAGGCTTGGAAAAAAAGCACTCCAGTTGCCTGTTTCTCAGAGCTGTTTTCTTCTCATCCACAAACCAGAGGTGATAATCTCTAACTCACGAGATTGTTGAAAGATTTTGGTGGACAATGTATATTTCTGATATCTCCTGGACCATCCTTTCTTGTCTCCCCATTTCAATATGACACTGAGCAGTTCATAAAGGATAAAGGCATAAAGTGGCATGCCTCTGAGGGGACATTTGCAATTTACTAAGAGATCTAGATTTCCTGGCAAAGGAATGAATCTCTAATGGTAAAATCTCAGCTCTCAGAAGTAAGACTGCAGGCTGGAGTTAGGGAAGAAGATGCTTCAGGGAGGGTCCTTCCAACCACAGTGAGTAAAGACCTTCATCGTCACTAAGGTTTATGTCAGCCCAGGAAGGCATTATCTGAAGGGGCTATTCTTAGTGGATATCTGGACTTCAGACAGATCTGCATTTGATCCCCAGCTTAGCCATTTACCAGCTGTGTGAACTAGCATGTTTTCTTTCACATCTCTGTGAAACTAGATGTTTCTTTCACATCTCTGATCCTCTGATCCTCATCTATAAAATGGGGCAAAAAGAGAACTTACTACGAGAATCAAATGAGGTAAGACAAATATCATATTCTGAATAAGCGATAGCATTTGATAGACAGCAAGAGTAGCTTAGTTGATTTTTTTTCCAGTGATGAACGAAACTTAAGTTTTAAAGTCCCCAATTCTAAGTGTTGAAATTGTGAATACATTGTCCAACCCATGGAGGGATCACCAACATGGTAACACCCACTGTGTTCATCTTTGTCTTCAATTCTCACTCCCTTCCTCCCTGTGTCCACCAGCCTATTGCCTTGTATGCATTCCTTACTTAGTAGAAGCTCAAGGAAAGCTCCAGGCCCTGAGGAAAAGGAAGGTGATCTTCGAGTCATTGTAATGACTTAAAATTAATGGGATGAGCAAAACATACTTAATGCTTTGAGAAAAGCAGGGCTCGCCATCCGAGAGGCAGCAGATCTTAACTGTGGCAGCTGGCGTGTAGACATTGCTGCTTTCTCCCTCATGCCCACAAGGACCCTTTGGGGCTTAGTCATCTGAGATAGACGTGCAGAGGACACAGCATCCATCGCTCTGCCTCTGGCGTCAAGCCTCAAGGGTAGAACCACGGCTGTCATTTTTCCATACAAATCGTGCTGTAGCCTGGGAAGTTGATATGGTGAAGTCCCCACGTGAGTCTAGTCTGGAGCCCACTCAGAGAATCCATCCCAGGTTTGGTGTTGGCAGAGCTGCAGACCCTGAAACACCAGAATCTGCTCTCATTGAAACTCCCATCTGCAACCAGGGGGACAGAAGCCCCTCCTGGAGGTACCTCAGCAGCAATGGAAGACGGTGCTTTCTTCGGTGTGGCGGGAGGAAGGCTTCCATCAAGGAGATGAGCATCAGGGTTTGCCCCATCCACACTGCTTGGCTGACCCTGAGGTCCTCGGGAGAAACTTCTCCTGGGACCATGGGGCCAGATGCCACTGCTCACTGCTCAAGGCTCTTCTTTATTTATATAAGAGAAAACAATGAGCCTTCGTTGCATAAGCTTTTCTTCAGGAAGTAGAAACCCTTTGTTTAGCCCAAAATGAAATTTTTGCTCTTGGAATAATAAGCACGCTAGCTCCAAGGTTATGTGCATCATTCACTGGGAGCCATCCTAATTAATATCCCATCCACGTCCTTGGTGTTTAGGAAACTCTGTTCTGTTCTAGACAAGAGAAATCAGGTTGTCGTTGGCCTGGGTTTCTTCTACGACTTTACACTCCTACGGACTGCATTATCTGTGTAGCCTTTGAGCTATGTAATGAGAAGTTTGCAAGACACTAAGGAAACATGAGGTATAGTGCGGGAGAGTTTTGTCGTTTACCCAGGTACTTACCCTGTGATGGGCCAGTTACTGTTTAGATACTGAAGACACAGCCAAGAACTCAGACAAGCTCCCTGCTCTCCTAGAACTTGTTTAACTTCAGCAGAGGAAGACCCATCCCACAAGCGTGAACTAACAAAGAAACCAGAAAAATCTTAAAATAGTGATAAGCATGACTGTGTAGTTTAAAAAGGTGATGGGAGATAAATAAACAGGAGGAAGGAGGAACATTAGCTACAGGCCTCAGAAAAGGCTTCTCTGAGAAGCCAAGAGCTGAGGGGGCCTGGGGCACAAGAAAGCACTCATCATGGTCCATCCCCAAATTCCAGCTGACACCAGTTTTGGGTGTGGCCTGCAGGTTGAGATGGGGTTTTACATTTCTGTTTTTTTTTTTTTAATTTTATTTATTTATTTGACAGACAGAGATCACAAGTAGGTGGAGAGGCAGGCAGAGAGAGAGGAGGAAGCAGGCTCCCCGCTGAGCAGAGAGCATGATGCGGGGCTTGATCCCAGGACCCTGAGATTATGACCTGAGCTGAAGGCAGAGGCCTTAAACCACTGAGCCACCCAGGTGCCCCCATTTCTGTTTTTTTTTTTTTTTTTAAGATTTATTTAATTTAGAGTGAGAAAGAGCACGAGCAGGAGGGGCAGAGGGAGAGGGAGAGAGAGAATCTCAAGCAGACTATCCCTGAGTGCAGAGCCGGCTCGATCTCACAACCGCAAGATCATAACTTGAGCGGAAACCAAGAGACAGATATTTAACTGACTGTAGGACCTTGGGTTTTACATTTTTAAAATGGCTGAAAACAAATCTAAAGTAGCAAATATTTTGTGACACGTAAAAATGATATGAAATTCAGGGGTGCCTGGGTGGCTCAGTCCTTTAAGCATCTGACTCTTGAACTCAGCTCAGATATTGATCTCCAGGTCATGAGTTCAGGCCCCAAAATTAGGCTCTATGCTGGGCGGGGAGCCTACTTTAAAAAAAATAATAGAAAATTCAAATTTCAGGGTTCATCAAGGTTTATTGGAACAAACTCAGGCTCGTTTATTTACATGCTGTCTTTGGCTGTGTCGGTGGTATGGTGACAGAGCTGAGTAGTTGTAAGAGATCTCATGGTCCCCAAAGCCTGAAATGCTATATAGACGGTTCAGGAGAAAGTCCACTGACCCCTGATCTAGGAGAGGAGCATTCACACAGAGGGAGCAACACATGCTAAGTCCCAGCATGAAGACCTGGAGGACAACAGGGAGGCTGGAATACAGGGTGGACAGGATGTCTAGTAGACACACAGAGACCAGGACCGGGGGACACTAATCTAATGTGTCATCTAATCATAAGCAACCTTTTATGGGCAATAGGTTTTTGTCTAGTCTCTACCCCAAATAGTCTCAGCTTACTGAAAGCAAGGCCACAGTTTTATTGTTATAATGGACAAAATCCTACCCCATCCTCCTGGACCAGTGTGACCTGGGAACTCATAAGCCCTCCTCCTTCCTCCCTTTGGCTCTGAGTTGTGGTTTACCAACTGCAGCAGGTGATCAGACTCCCAGCTCTGCGGCTCACTGACCTTGAACCAATCACTTGACTTGTCTCAGCTGCAACGTGAAGCTACTACTACCTAATTTAAGGAGTTCTGTGATGGTTAAATGAGATAATGCGCACAAGGCACCTAGTAAACGCTGTGATTAGCAGTTGCTGCTATTATTATTATTATTATTATTATTATTATTATTATTATTATTATGGAGCAAAAATGTCACTGGCAAATGTGGTTACCTGGCCCCACCCCCAGAGATCCCGATTCAGTGAGTGTAGGGCGGGGCCCAAGAATCTGTCACAAGGAGTGTGAACCACACATTGAGAAATACTGCCCGGGGAAGACAGGTGTGCGGCCATCTGGCCTGGCAACGTGACCTGGCCTAAGGCATTGATAAACAGGAACTATGTATCATTGAATGGGTAGAGAGTTTGGGGGCAGGATTTTTTTTTTTTCCCCTCTGCAAGCCCAAGCCGGAGTTTAGACAAAGAAGTGGAGGTGGAGCTAAAGATAGAGAGGGGGTGGGCCTCACACCACCCCCACTCCATGTGAATCATATTAAGTATTCTCCCATTGCAGGCAGGGACCTGTGCAGGTTCAGTGGTGTATAGGACAAGAGCTCCCTGCCTTACTTTGTGAACCCAGGAATCTCCGTGGGCTTATTTCCATTCTTACCCTGTGGATGACAGAGTCCTTGTTGCACTTCCTGGGGCGGGGCATTACAGAGGGAGACAGGTTTCCTTCGTCTCCCCTCCCCTGTTAGTTAGGCGGGGTGGGGAGAGGGGCAGGAAGGTAAATGAGGGAGGCAGAAGTGGTGGGAGGCAATAGAGAATGGCGAGGACTGTGGTCAGCCGGAGAGGGCCTGTTGCACCTAAGGGGCTAGCTCCTCCCTCTCCTCCAACCAACTGTGGTCACGCGGGAATGCAGACTGAGAATGGCCAGAAATTCCTTATTTTCCAAAAGAAGCCAACTATCCAGATTTTTATGCAATATATTCCCATTAGTAAACATTGGCAAGTAATTTAAAAAAATGTTTTTAAACCCCATATGGGCCAAACAAAACAAATCCTCTGGCTAGATCCAGCCTGTGGGTGGGCCTCCGATTTGCAAACTCTGGTCTAGACTGAATTCAAGCTCTGGGACCTGCACCCCCACTTCCACCACACCCTGTGGCCTGGTGTAGGGATAGGAGCTGTCCCAGGGCAGTGGTTCTCAAACTTAGTGACACGTTAAAAGCTCCCGGGGAGAGAAAAACCATATACTGATGCTCCAGCTCCATATCCAAAGGGTCCGATTTTATTGGTCTGGGGGTAGGGGGCTGTGGGAGGAGGTCCCCAGGGAACACGTGGTCAGAGTGGAGCTCTGCTGTGCAAGACCAAAGGGACATGTTTAGAGAAGGAACTCCTGGGAATGGGGTTTGAAAAACAAAGCCAGGCTAGAAACCCCTGTCCAGGGGTTAACTTTCTCTGCTTCCCCACTGGTTTATGGGCAACAGTCAGACAGTGGTGAAGAGTTGGACTTTTTTTTTTTTTTAGATTTTATTTATTTATTTAACAGAGAGAGAGATCACAAGTAGGCAGAGAGGCAGGCA
The DNA here is from genome assembly GCA_003697995.1 of Taxidea taxus jeffersonii. Taxonomy (NCBI): domain Eukaryota; kingdom Metazoa; phylum Chordata; class Mammalia; order Carnivora; family Mustelidae; genus Taxidea; species Taxidea taxus. The sequence continues at coordinate 35,905 of ML093291.1, read as the reverse complement.
GAGACAGAGAGGGGAAGCAGGCTCCCCGCGAGCAGAGATCCCGATGCTGGCCTGGATCCCAGGACCCTGAGATCATGACCTGAGCTGAAGGCAGAGGCTTAACCCACTGAGCCACCCAGGTGACCCAAGAGTTGGACATTCTTAAACGGGTCATCTTGCCGTTTGCATCCGACAGCAGCAGGTGTTTCTGAAATCCTCCTAGCCTAGCACATACAGTCTTATGAGGTGACGGTGGTGGTGTGGGTGGTTATGGGTTTGGTCCGGGAAAGAAGGTACAAGGTCAGGGTATGTTGTTGCTCCTGTTCCCCTCTGCTAATGCCCACGCAGAGAAGCAGCGGAGGAAGCCTGGGAGCTCCAGGTAACTGCCAGCAGCCCAGAGCGAAGATTTCTTCCTGCAGAGGAGCTGTGTCAGGCTCCCTCCCTGCTGAGACCAGGAAGACCACCTCTTTTCCCAACATTTCTGGAAGAAAATGACCCTTAAAGTTGGTGTGGGAGTTGGGGCTTGAATGAAGAATTCTTTTGCAGCTTTTGATACCTAGTCCCCGTTTGGCCCAAGGTACGCTGAAGGAATGGAGAGTGAGAATGAAAGAGTCAGGGGCTGCCTTTACTGCCTTTTTGCCTTTTGAGGCAATTCATAGTCTTCTTACTCCTTCCTTATGAGCAAATGACGGGGGAGGGGTCTGTATGGGAATTGAGTCCGCTAAACTTTGTTTTCCATTAGCTGCTGGGCTTTCCAGCAAGTTCACAAGTTGCCAGGGTGGTTTCATACAAAGGCTTCACTCACGTATATTAATTGGCCCTTAACACACAGGAAGACACCAGTGAGTTTTTATAGTGTGTGGAGGGTTTTTGAACCGAGGAACCAGATTCCTTGTTTTCCCTGCACCCACTATTTTCCCTTTGAAGTCCATGGGAGCCTTGCTCAGGGTGTCTAGGATCTGGTCTAAGTGAATTGTTAGGAAAATGTATTAAAGTGCTAAAGTAAGATTAAGTTACCCCGAGAAAATACACTTAGGTCAGAAGAAATTGCAATCAGAACCATCTGAAGGGGGTCCTGTGGTCAGAGAAAAGGAGAAAATGTATTTTAAAAATTCAATTAATGGGCTTGGTTGCCTCAGAGGAAATAAAGACTCATTGTCTTTTACATATTTAAAATAGGAATTGCCAATTAATGATGCGATTGGCAAATTGCTCTACAATTAAAAACAGAAATGTTGTTTGAGGCAATTAGAATAATTGTCATATGTTAATTATGGGTTGATGGATTTTGCACGCTGCCAGCAATTACCTTTTGAGTCTGAGCTCTTCTGAACAGAATCCAAATCCATAAAGACATTGATAAAATAAGAACTATCTTCCTTGTTGGCATGCCTGCCATATTTTTAGTGTCTTTCAAGGTATGTAATTATTTTTAATTAGGTCTCCAGAAGAAATTTTCTTAATACATGTTTTACTAGGTCATCATTAAAGAACCTTGCAAACAATAAGAAAGGAGAGGGGAATAGAAAGAATACAGACTTGAAAAGTCAAGGAAACTTTGGTGTAGATATTTACTAGCTGGGTACTTAGGACAAATTGCTTAGGCTTTCTTAACCTCAAAATGAAATGGGGAAAATATAAATCATCACTAGGAGGTTTATATGAGGTAACATTTATATATGCCCAAGTACTGTGAATGATGCATAGCAAATGGTCAACAAAAGTAATTATTGCCTCTCTAGAAATGGTAGGATATACTCTCAAGCTGGGCTAGCCCCTCAACTATTTCAACTTAGTAAACTCCTTGCAGTTACTATTCTTACAACTAGGACTGTCGTACGTAGCCATCCAGATTACGGTCTGTACCACTTCTAGGAGAGTCACTGATTTTGAAGTCCATGTGAATAGTGCCCTCTGAGGTTGTGCAGTGTACAAACTTCACAACCATACACAGTTGCTCTGCTTAAGACCAGTATCGTAAACTTATGTCCTTTTAAATCTTTGGTCCTCAGATAAACATGTCTCATTTTTGTTCATTAGACCTTCTCTTAGTTGGTCTTTTTTCAGCAGCACTCATCAGAGGTTAGCATATGTTTACCTGGAGACCTAATATGGCCTACAGACTGTTTTTGCAAATAAATTATTTTGGAATGCAGTTACACCTGTTCATTTACATATTATCTTCAGCTACTTTTGAGCTACAGGGGTAGAGTGGAATAGTTGCAACAATGACTCAGTGGCTCACAAAACTGAAAATATTTGCTGTGTGGTCCTTTATCAGGAAAGTTTGTTGACCCCTGGTATTAATGACTATCTCACCAAATATCTGTTTATATTAATTCCAGGCAAAGTTAATGGCTGATGGCTGTAGTGGTTGTTTCTCTTCTCTTGCACCTCTTATATTACTGAGCCAGGAAGTTTTTCCCAATTTCTCATGGCCAATGCTAGACTCTTCTTTCTCCTTCCCCAAATTCCTACAACTCTGATATGCATGATTTTAAATTTTCCCATCCACCACACCCTCCTTATGGCAATCATCTACTGATCCCTGAAACTTTTAGCTCCTGGATCACTGCCACTCTCTCAATAATCTTCCCAATCATAATTCTTGGTACTTTTCATAACCATTTGCATAAATGATCTTTCCATTATGCTGGCCTCTGAGATTATCTCCAGTGATTTCACTTTCATCCTACATTCTAATAACTTTATTAAGTGCCAGAGCTCTGTCTTGCACACTCTCTCAGCTGCTTACTCCCATGGTCAACCCCAGCCTAGCCTTTGCCAACCAGAACAACCCCTGCCCCATCAAGCCTCCCAGCTCACTTCCAGTACCAGCCTGACTGAAGTCACTTCCAGCTCCCTTGGGATGGATTCTGTTGATTCTGCTACCTTTTCATGACCCCATGCTGCTTTCTTGCTCCCTGGCCTTGTGTTATATTTACTCTCTAGCATAAAACTTCAAGCCCTCTTGCCTCTTCATGGCTTCCTCATGCTCTTCTGGCAAAACTTCAGTCCTGGTTACGTCCAGTCCTGGACCATACTTGCACCTGAGCACAAGCCCTTGACCGAAGAGAAGCATACGACCCAACTGATTGGTTTCAGTTTAATTTATGCCCTCTCCCCTCCAGTGGATATGTATGCTCCCTGGTAATTTTGCTCCATTTCCCTTACTCCCACTCTCTAGATGATTATTTCATACCTTTTCATGGTTCATTAAATCTCCAACATGTTCACCCTTATTCTATCTCTCAATGACTTTTCCTTCTTTGTCGCTCAGGAAAAGAAGCAATTAGAAGAGAACATCCAAAAACCCCTAACACCATAGGTACCTGGTTCTTTGCCATATACTCTGCCTTCCAGCTTTAAGGTTCTTTGCTTCTACCTAAGACCAACCTCTCCACCTGTCCACTAGACTCTGTCCCCTCTTGCCTATTCAAAAATATTGCTCCCACATTTCTCCCCTTCCCTTAGTGCATTACTTGTTCTTCCATTTTATGTAAGAATATCTCCATCATTACAAATATTATATTCTTTCTCCCATCTCAGAATAAAATGAAACAAGTTCTCTGACTTCATTTCCATCTCCAGCTAACAACAATTTCTCTGTTCCCCTTTAGAGCACAACTCCTCAGAAGTGCTGTCTTCATTGTGCCCAATATTTGTCTTCAGTTCTCTCTTTAACAGTCTAATCATGCTTTTGTTCCCTGTAGTCCACAGAAAGTGCTCTTGTCAAGGTCAAAAAATCTTTTTTGTGAACTCCAATAGTCAGTTTTCAGTTCTCAACTTGACCTTCCAAAAACGCTTGATAGGTGCACCTGGGTGGCTCAGTTAATTAAGCAACTGCCTTCAGGTCAGGTCATGATCCCAGGGTCCTAGGATTAAGCCCCACATTGGGCTGCCTGCTGGGTAGAGAGGCTGCTTCTCCCTCTCCCTCTGCCTAGGGCTCCACCTGCTTGTCCTCTCTCTGTCAAATGAATAGATAAAATCTAAAAAAAAAAAAAAAAGTACTTGATATAGTTGACTTTTCCTTCCACTTAGCTTCCAGAACACGATGTTCTCCTCAAAGCAGGGGGTGGGGTATGGGGAGGGTAGTCTGAGTCGTGGGAAAGAACCACCAGGAAGACCCCTGGGATTCATTTGGATTGATTATATTGAACGTAGGACTCTTTTTGTGGAAGCCTCACCCTTGTAAAACAGACCCTTTATCTGACACAAGTTGGCCCTCTTGTTCTCATGATGCCTAGAGAAACCCAGGGGCTGGGGCACCTGGGTGGCTCAGTGGGTTAAAGCCTCTGCCTTCAGCTCAGGTCATGATCTCAGGGTCCTGGGATTGAGCCCCGCATTGGGCTCTCTGCTCAGCAGGGAGCCTGCTTCTCTCTCTCTCTCTGCCTACTTATGATCTCTGTCTGTCAAATAAATAAATAAAATCTTTAAAAAAAAAAAAAAGAAAGAAAGAAATCCAGGGGCTAAGGAGATGGTAGGGTGGAGGGGTAGAGGTAGGGAAGAGTTAGCCTGGGTTGAACCCTGTTCTCCCACTCAGGAGTGTATGAGGTTGGCCGGGTTACCAATACCCTCCGAGACTCAGGCTTTTCGTTTACAAGGCGTAGATGAGAATGCCTACAGCATGGGTCTCTTGTAAAGCATAAATGAATTAGTATTAGAGAAAGCCTAGGATCGTAGATGAAAGCTCAAGTGCCTCCTGGGGCAGGCAGGCAGAAACTATAAATGAAGACAGTAAGCAGATGCTTACCTCCTAAAGGTAGGTCAACTTCAAATTTTGAAAATGAACACATTAGGCCAAATAAATCCCACCTGAAAGCCAAGTTTGGCCTACTTTTTCACCTGGATGGTGGCCAAAACATGGCAGCTATCTGACTAACACAGGGTCCCCTTTCTTTTGAAAACCCAACTCAGTCAGCCTTCTGGTGAGCCTGCTACTCTGATGCCCACATTCGGCTGACACCTCTGTCCTCAGCCCACTCCGTGCCGGGGGCTGCGCAAGGCAGGGTGGCGGCCCCTTCCCTCACATTCCGTTTCTACCACTAGAGACAGCGGGGCACCAAAAGACTAACGGATTGTGGAAACAGCTGCTAACTGTGGAAAATGTTACCAAAAAAGGTAGAAGAGGAGCTGGGAATCCACCCTGATAAATACAAAGTAAAAGGAATGATGGTTAAGAGCTTGTGTTGGGGAGTCTCATTTCCTGGCTCAGTGACCTTAGGCACTTTCCCCTCCACCCCTCTGCCCT